>JAHZNA010002122.1:0-34697 GCA_027743935.1 Sinodicranocentrus sp. ZH6
TAATGCATATATCCAAGAAGTCTGAGCATACTTTCGAGTGATATGTTCAACACGAAAAGTTTGCTTTTTTAGTGGGGCTAACAACATCGACAAAATAGGCTGTATTGTTATTTATTACCGGAATGTGTGACGCTTACAAGGGAGCGGGAAAGGAAAAAATATCTATTAACATGCATTCTTCTTTGCCGCTTTATAATCCACTTAGCAGGAATAATAACGTGTCCGGCTTGTTGCACCATTTTTCCCAAATATCGTGAAAACACTTGGAATCAATGACTTTCCAAAGATATAATAAGAATTATTGATCTGCTCAGCAAGTTTTGATGATTTCTAGGTAGTCATGTTATTGATCACGAAAATCGAATAAATATACATTCGAAACCGATTATTTGTAAGAGTCAAAACTAATATTTACAGAAAAACGTGTGATGTGGTAACAAAAGATAATGCAAATTATTCACCTACTTATTCACCTATTGATATCAAGATCTTCAGAGATGGTTATGGTTTACATTTGGGATGCCAGGCAAGGCTCAAGGTTTCCCAACATGTTCGTCAGAAAATATAGTGTTTGGGGGGTAGTTTAGTTTCAGCTGTACTGCGTAGTCAATAGTGTCAATATGAAGTGATACGACGTAGGCCTGTTCTTGTCAAGCCTCAAGCTTTGTAATGTTCCCCCTCGTCAACCACGAAAACAGACCAGGAAAAAGGCTTGTAACCAAAACAAAGGCTGTTCCTCAATAACTCTGAAATTCTGTATGCAGAAGGCAATCAAAACCTTTAACTCTTTGCTGTCAAACCATTTAAATGTTGCAAGGCACGCTGCATCTAAACTAACTGTTTTCAAGGCATGTGTTGGCGTTTTCGGGATGTGACGACGAGGAGGAGGAAAGAGTTCAATACCAACTGGATCTCTAATCTAGTATAACAAGGCGAGTACCTAACAACAAAAGTTACAGAGTTACACTCCTGATCATTCTGAGTGGATAAACATTGTGCGTAGTGTGAATAAACATAAAGTGCAGGGCACAGGCCACCCTCGTCGACATCCTCATTCATACCGGTTTCCCATACACAACAACCAGATTGCGCACATTTTCCTATTCAAAATGTCATTTCCATAATCTACCTATATTCTACATATCTTTGAGGAAACAGGGTAATCCCAGGTTTTACTCAAAACAAGTGACAGATATAAAAATTGTCAGTGTCTCATCCCATCACTGTCATTAAAATACAAAAGCATTCAAATGTAATTTCCCTCTCGTGCAAAAATTCTCAAATTTGCTATAAAGTTTTCTTCTTCTCAACTTCACTTTTACCTCATAAAAAAGGTCCTATTTTATAGAAAAGTAAATTCTTGCATAATATCATCTTCTTGTAAAAAAAATCCCCAATCACACACTTTGAGCATTCCCAAAGAGCCAACTCACTTGAGGAAACAAGACGTAAAATTTGTAGAAAAACAGATGAACAAGACTTGCTCACTTCCTCACTTCATTTCAGTCTTCATCTAGCACACACACTGTCGTGTCCTCCTCACAGATATGATGACGAGATAATCATTGCATATTTTCCCTCTCAAAAAACATGATAAAATGAGCAACCTCTTCCAATCTATACATCTTTATAGAGGATATCGCACTACTGAGAATTAGCGTGTTGCATCACCTAAAAAGAAGAAAAAAACTTTTTTCCCATCCTCGCTTTCCAATCCATCATCAAAACATCTCTCAACTTCAAACTACTAACTAAATAAATCCCCGGACGACCCTCGTCTTCCTCTATTTTTTTCTCTCTTTCTAGCATTCCCTCGATTATATTCTATTTTCTGGCAAAGAGTAAATAATACACAGCATTCAGCTAGTAATATGGAAAAACTCGAAGAAGAAGATGGAGCAAGAGAGAAGAAGAAAAAAATCTCAGAGACTTGCTAACGTGCCCCCAGTCCGTCTGCTTAAAACAACATGACGAAAAGACGGAGGAGGAAGGATATGTTTTAAAAAATGAATTCGCCTGGATTCAACAAGCAAACATTTCTCATCTTTAGACTTGACTCTCTCAATGATAATATACACACAACTAGTAGAGCAACCCTTAGCGTTCCACCATTCACTGATTGCTTCCTAGATAGATACACATATCCAGACAGACACACGTGACGAATAAAGTTATACGATTTTTGAATGCAACGCAAGGTAGAAAACAAGTGCAAGTGTAAAAAAAAGTACTCACACAATAAGAGATTTTTTTCTCTCGCTACATGATACATTTCCAGAGAGGTTAGCTAAAGCAGGTGAAACGAAAACGAGGAGAGACTTGCTGAATGATCATTTCTTGATCAAATACCCTAACTAAAGAAGGGGAAAAACGGAGCTAAAGGCATATCCTCATTTTAGAGTTCGATGAGGTAACAAACAAGACAAAGATCAGAGTAAGAAAAAATATCCCTTCCTTCACACGTAAACCTATAACTATGCCATATCATTATAAGGGATTTTTGCCTTCTCTCACTAACTCGCTGACGAGATCCTTGTTAGTTGTATGATTGGAGGTAAAAAAACAAGGGTACCTATTACGCTCCACTCCACCACGTCGAAAATTTCCATGAAGATGATGACGGAGTAAAATGTTGAGGATGATGATGAGCCATTGTACAAGTATATATATTTGTAGGTAACTCTGGTTCATTCCTCTTCTCTCTTTTTCAAAGTGAATGTGTTTTCTCTCACCCCCTCTCTTCTAATCTGAGTCTGGAGGAGTGTATTAAATCAGAGATTATTATGATTCAAGGTGATGTAATGCTTGGGCTCTGAGTATTAGCGTCACACAGGATCTAATATACATTATCGACCGAGCTGAGGAATCGTGACAACGTAGCCTGGAGCCAGAATAGAAAAAAAAGAGCAGTAGTGGAGGAAAAAGCATATCACATATGAAAACAACAAGTAGCTGGAATGCATTCATTTCCATTCGGTCTCTTGTCGACCGCTCCACTGGTTTTTTCGACTACCGAAAAAACTAACCACGATCCTTTGGACTTTCTATACAATGGATCTGACAAGAAGTCAAGTGTACACTAATATGTGCTCGGCGCCTCTCAGTCCTACAAATTATCAGAGTGGCACATCAAGTCCCGTCCTATTGTTTGGATAGTGATGTATGTGTGGAAAATAAATAAAAACTTGAGAAGAAAAAAAAAGTTGTGTATACAAGTGGGAGCATTAATAACTCGGGATTTTTCTTCCCTCTGGTGTTTCAAGAGAATATGTTGGTGTCCAAAGGTACAATAAATTTGGATGGTAATCAAGATGGGTAAATAGGGTTTAGCATTTTTGAAAAATGCAAAACACCATCATGATTTATTGGGTGGTAAGCCAACAAGGTAGTTTTTGCAATTTACAGTCTCATCTTCTTGCCTCACCATTTAGATTGGTTTGAGGCAGTCATGGAAGTTCTTTTAAGCAATCACAATAATTACTATATACTCCACAACCTCATACATTGTGTTTGCTCTACATCAACAATTTAAAAGCGAGTAATTTGGAGAGACTAGAGAGAGAGAGAGAAAAGAAACAAGAGGATTTCTTGCATTTTGTGGAAAGCCACAAAAGATGAGACAGACGGCCACCAAACTTTATCTCGTTTTGCGTCTGATTCGCAACTCAAGTTTATAACTGATGGTCCCCATAATCACTGGTCATGAAGCCATTAACGACATGAACATGATAAGTCCAGTTTACCACATTCCGTCTGGTGCAAATAATGATCAGAGGAAGCTAGACAACTACTTTCAACTACCTCTTTATCATCTGCAGTTTTAACGCTCAAGGTGTCTGAAAAATTCCGTATGGTTATTTTTTTTTCATTTCTTGAAGAGTCGTGAAGATAGGTGCCATTTATGCCTAACATTGTTGAGGTAAATGGTAAAACATTAAATTTATATATATTTTTTTCATGAATATTGTAAATTGTAATCTGATGTGGTTACATTGTAACAAGTCCATTTAGACCCATCTGCCTAGAAACGATGAATAGGGTACGTCGGTACATGATTCTCATTAGCTTCATAAAAACAAATGTACATTCTTTCTCATCCCTCAAAAGCCTTTAACTCCTCTCCTCTCTGTGCTCCATTCATTCTTGGGGAAATGCTATACTTATGCTTTCCATTTTAAGACTTTTATCATCTATCTTCTCTTTTAGGCAGAAAAAAAAATTTATGTACACATATCAACTCTTGGTATCTCCATCACAAGTTCCGTTTCATTCACAAATCTTCCTCTCCTCTTGTTGCGGTCCCACAGAGGGAATCAGGCAAAGGAATGTTTTATAAAGTGGTGTTAGTGGCACATTAGGATAATGATGGGATTAATTCATGTACAATAAACACTCCATAACGCTTCCACGCCTTTGCCTCGCATATAATGGAACTTTACTTCCTTTTTCCCATATTGCCGCGTTTTCTTTTTACTTCTCTCCAAATGCACATAGGGGTTCACTGAGGGTCAGCTTGAGAGAGAATAACGATGCAAAGCAGTTGAAAGAGCAGCCTCGGGTGTCGTCAGCGGGTCATATATGCACACAAGTTTATTTCATACGAATAGAAGGAAGAAAAAACCTGCTGCAGTATTTGTTTAGCTTGAAAGATGAGAACTGAATAACCACATGGATACAACAAAAAGGTCCACAATGTAATATTCCATTGAAGCCCATTAAACTGTGAGGAGGACAGAAAGAGGTTTGGATTCAACGAACCTGCTATTATGCGATTTTCCGCCTTTCCCAAGGAGAAATAAAAGAAGCAAATAAATATTCAACACCAAATGAATAAGTAATTCAAAATAAATGGAGATTTCTCAAAAAGTCAAAGTCACAAAATTTATTGACATTTCAAAGGCAAGTTACTCCAGTCTTGTGCCAATCTTAATCTATTTCAGACTTGTACACACACAGATTCCCTCAATCCAAGCCCCATTCCTTGTCAGCCATCGAAAGATGAGAGTTAACGAGAGCGTAAGAAGTGATATAAGATGGAGCAGAGTGACATGCAATATGAATCCAATCATTGAGCCCAATATAAAAAAGGATAGGGATGAACTTGATAAGACAATCAAACCACACACGCAGGATATCAGAGAGAAACGTACAAATTACAGAGGAAAATATTCACATACATTACACTGCTGCCAAGTGTGGATAAGCCGCCGTTGATCGAATACGTCAATAATACACCAGATTCGTATGGATTTTTATCACATACGGAAACGTGCCAAATGGGAATGAGAATTGTAATAAGCTGTGAACTACCAGAAAGAGAGAAAGAGAATTGAGCACTGCCTAGCAAAAAAAAGTAAAAACTTATAAAATAAATTCTTTACTTGTAGAATGGCATGAAAGCAGCGTAGGTTTATTTGATACGGAGACGATCAACTAGTCGCATTCCACACGTCACTCATGAATTGCTATGTTCATTTCTTTCATAAAATAAGAATTCCGTCAACCAATCCAATATACACGTTTTCTTTTCCACAAACATCAATGATGATCATGATGATGATGATGAGGACGATGATGGGCCACCAAAAAAGCAAACCAGCTTGGAGGAGCATGCAGATGTGCACAATGTATTCAAATAACATCCGGAGTAGTCGCGATCCCATTTCTTTTTACGTACGACTATGTATTATATACCACTCAAAATGCACAACATCAACATGGTAATAATATCTTCAAGAAGTTTATCTCCAAGCCGAAAGCATACATCAATATATTTTCCTCAGCAGTACTTGTCGGCCGCTTCTCCCAAAGTTTAAAGTAAAGGAACGCCATGGGATGAAGTGAGTGTGTGGTGTGAATGTGCAAGCACTTACTTATCAAGTACATGTCACACATGCACACGTCGCACACTGAGAAAAAAAGATCAAAACCGTTCGCCTTCTTTTCCTTTTTATCCTTTTTTCCGAGGATGTTTCCTCCAAAAAATGTTTCAGCCTATTTTTCTAAATAAAAGTTGTACAATGCTAAACTAGGATTGGGAAAAGATCACTTTTTTTACGATGTCATATATAAAGGCTAATGTGCAATATCAGAGTTTTATATATTTGGTCTGGTTAAAGTTCAAAATGTCTAAACTCCAAATCCTCTTCATACGCAGATTATTGTGAACTCTTGTAAAATGAATATTTTTATTTACATTCGAGATATTTCTACCTTGATACATTTTGCGATTATTTTTAAAAGAATTGTTGACGCCAGTTTACCCAATAATGCTAAAGGCTTGAAACGAAATTGTAATTTGTTTTGCATACTCAAAACCAATTGTGCCGAATATAGACTGCAATTTTACTTGGTAATGCAGCTGGCTGACATACAAAGCAAGAATGAGCATGCATAACATAATGAAATTGTTCTCCAATACAAACTTACTTTGCATGCGACTTTCTTGAGAAAAAAATACAATTGTAACTGATGTGAGTGAAAAATGGTACGTGGTAAAGTGTATAGCTAAGTCGATAAGTGAAACAAAATACGAAATATCTAGTTATATTGTTCTCATGTAAGTGGGTATATCCCGTGTAGGTATAATAACATGTGCAGAGAGGAACCTATTCGTGAGTAAATTCTTTAGCCCTATGTCACCGTCCGTCCGGCAGCAGTCAGTCAAATTTTGTACATGGAACTGGACGTTGTTCATTTACTCACGTGCATACAAACATGCCTTACATGAATACCTAGATGGGCTGAGAAGATTGTTAAGCAAAAATTGGATAAAGTAAGTCACGCAATATCATGGACAGAGGATGAATAAAAATTAAAAAATAAATAGAGTCGAGTTGTTTTTGAGCAAGGAAGTAAGGCATAAGCACCTTCCACTCCTATTCACTTATACCTGTCCGTGCAGACCAAGCCTCATTCGTCATGAGTGTCATGCATACCATGCCTTTTACATGTGACTGGGAGTTGAGTCGCGATCAACGAGTATTATGTTACCAATTCTGTATCGATAAGCTGAAACTTTCAAGTTCAATTTCTCACTGACCCCTTGCAGCATGCTGTGATTACAAAACAGAGGCAAGTGAAAAAAATGAGAAAAAATATAGAAGGATAAAAATTATACATACTTTTTTCCCAGAAAAAACTTTTTGTTCCAGTCTCAAATTCTTTTAAAATTACGTAACCTATATCACATGACAGGGTTTTTATTCCACTCCCGATCAAGGCAAAATGACAAGGAAAATCCTGTTCAAGTGAGAACTTTCGGAGATGAGATTCAAATAATATGACATATTGATGATATTTTTTGTCGTCTGGCGAAAAAGAGCTGTATGTCTCCACGAGCGAAATCATCCTGTCAAACACTTCCGATATAGAGCAATTCTCAAATTCAATTTTAAATTTCTGATTAAAATTATTGGCACTTTGGCATCAGAGCCCCGGCTCCGCTACAAATTCTAGGAAATTGTCGACTTGCTCTGTTAAAAAAATGGAATGGAAGTTTGGAAAAGAGAGTATTAGCCTTGTCTTGATTTCTCAACTTTGATTTCACCCGAATCCCCTGTCGGATATAGTACCCAAGGGTGTGATACACCAAGTGTGACATTTTCCCTTCATGAGTTTAGGTTTTTTTGCGTGGAACGAAGACAAGTCAGATTAGTGGATCATTGAGATTATTTATATTTTTGTGACACTTCCAAAATCAACAATCCTCATTTCCCTCCATGTACATTTCAACAGCCCACCGACGATATTACTGGTTGACGTGCGTTGGTTGATTCAACTTTCAATTTAACTTAGGATTGCCCATCTTTTTTCGTCTTTTTTGGCATACCATTGCTTCTATGATTCAACGACGACATGATTTGAAGCATGGTAGTAATCCTTTGTGGATGAGTATAAATCATGATAATTTTCAAACCTTTTCCTCCCTTCCCTAAATACACCATAAAACACTTAAACAGCCATAGACATCACAGCAAAGCTTAAGAAAGAATTATTAGACAAGTGCGTACCTACACGAGACTGCTAAACAAATAACCCAAACCTGACAACTGACATTCAACGACTTTCACGAGTTTCTAATATCAATACTGACGATCATCCTAGTTCTCTCGTATCATGCGCCATTTCTGAAAATTGTGTATCTTGCTAGATCGATCTGGTATTTTTTCCACTTCGAAAAAAAAATTCGGACAAAAAAATGAAATTCGTACTCATTCCATTTTCAACACCAACAGGAAACCACTCATGCACGCTAGCTTTACATGGAATGACAGCGTCTTATTAACTTGTACCAAGAAAAGGTTGAATATCTTTTAAAATCTCATTTAAATCACTGCCTTCAACGGTACCACAAGCTATAACGTAGGTGTACTAAATCACAGTTGCAAATGCTCAAACAAGCCTCAACTAATTGGTACAGTTTCGGATAGCTGGGGAAGGAAATCGGTCTTGTTATTGCAGAAATTGTGAACATTATACATGCTCACATATACCACACACGAATAAAGCAGCCAAGGGTGTGTGAGATTATCGCCAAAATATTTTCGTTTGCGCCAGAGGGATTCACTAATTTGCGTTTCCGCTCTAGACTCCAAATTAAATTGTAGCCAAGAATGTAGCTCTAACAAAAGGAAACATGTTTCTCATCAAAACGGTCCCCTAATCATCCAATTAAGCCGAAAACCAACGAACTCTTTCCCAGAAAATACATAACAGTAAAGAGACTAAACTATGCAAAAAAAGAAACTACGACCCGTGTAGTCTTTTTTCCTTGCACAATTTTCCTCCTAACGATTGAGAATGAGGCGTCAAATAAGCATATCATTCTAAACTTTTATGGCTGAATTCCCGTCAATTCCAAGCTCGCGTCATCGAGTTATCATGAATTAGGAATTTTCTGATTATGTTAACCACCACCATACCATATAAATAACCTGTCTGTAGCCCGGGAAATCTCTAAATTCTCATCTTTGCCCAAGCTTCACATATTCTCAGACATTTTTATACAAGGAAATAAATCTTAACGAGACTTATTATTCCAAAAACAACTCGTAGTTTTACAATATCTCTGAATCAGTAATATATATTTTTAAATTCCTTGCATTTCTTCGTCTTCTTCTTGGCATTGGAATTTCATTTGAAGGATATATGCAGCTGACAATTATTGCCATAAAGTTCAAAGTTAGTTTACATTATTTGCACTATTCATTCCCATCCTAGCTGACCATCAGCATTTTTGCAAAGCGGAATTACAAGAAAGCTTGTAAAAATAATTTGCAGTGGTTGATTTGCATTAAAAGGCATAAACTAATCACATCAATTTATCATCTTACCATTGTAGACAGCGGCGACCCATTGGGGTAGGGATAGGGCAAGGATAAATATCCCATATTGAGAGGTGATGGGTTCACAACACCGTCCAGTGGTTTGCCTGCAATTATAAAAAGAAATACACACAAATATTACTCACTGAGGAAAAAAACGGCAAACATTCATGAATAATGCACTCGACATTTCCAGATTCCAGATAGATCATATGTGTAGTAATTGCTGAGATAAGAAGGATAACGACAGCGGAGTGTGCTTAGTGGCGGCATGATCAAAGGAAACAATACTATGTACCATTACAAACAACAACCAACATCTCTAGAGCGAAAATCTCTTTCACACCGTCATCATCATCACATCCGAGAGTGATGCCAAACCAGCATAAAATCCACACAATACAAATGCCATCGTATGAAATGTGCGAGAGAGAGAAATAAAATGCAAAAAAGAGCATCATCCCTCGCACTGCATACTTATAACATGATAAAAACTGCATGCGCAATCAAATGTGTATTATTTTTCGCCATTTTTACAATCATTGCTAGATACCCCATCCCCATTCTGGTCTTGTGAACAAATCGTTATTTACACGTGTGTGACTTGTACCTAGCCCAAAAAGTAGACAGCCACTCGATAAATTTTTTTCTCTCTCAACTCTTGTTGTAGAGATGATCTGAAAACAAATTGATTTCAAGAAAAAGAAATTGCCTAACCAGCCTGCTTTTAAAACAATGTATATGTACGAAATTGCCTCGAACGCTGATAAACGTGGCAAATAACACCCTTTGCATAGTTGCTTTTCAATTGTCCCTATACACTTCTGACTGTACTTGACCTTCTCCAACTTTATTAATATTCCCAGAGTGTTTAATGCCATTTAATTTTATGAACTCTTAAAAAGCAAATGGTGGCTGGGTTTTGATGATTGTGAAGAAGTTTTTTTTCTTCTCTCCCGGCACGATCATCACTAATGGGAATGTTGCTTATAAACTATCCCCATTTTCATCATTCATGCACACATTATTTTTGCATATGATAATAAAAATCCTCCAATCATGCAAATAATACGCTAACAATGATGCTGACGAGAAAACCAATCAAACTGGAAAAATAAAAGTGATCTGGTTGGGAATCAGGTGAATAATAGGTCCACACAGTCAAGATTCATCTTTTGCATTCCATCTTTTTTGCACAAGAAAATTGCCTAGCTGGTTTGTTGCAGGTTGTAATGAACCCTCTGACAATTTTTCCTCTTCACCAAATGGTGGCTAGTTATTATGTAGCAATCTGAGGGATGACTCCAGTGGTATTCAAATCATGTCTGTCCATCTTCACCCTTCATTCATTCTTTACATTTCACAAAGTACATAACTCATTCCGGGTATTATTATTATTCTTCTAAGTTGGAACATCTCCTTACATAATCTCCCCTTCTTATTGTCTCTCACTTCTCCCAGAGAAATTTCGGGCTACTTAACGTTTTCCCTATGCATATATATATATGTGTACACACACACACATTCCAGCAACACGTAAATCAGAGCCTTAATAATGGATCTTGGAACAAGTACATAACATAATTCTCTATTTTAATTTGACAACAAGGCGAAAGTGCCCTAAGGGTTCTGGAACCTGTCAGCCAGCCGCTGTTCCAAGCTCAACCAGCGAGAAAACCTAAACAAGCCAAGAGAATAAAAGAAAGATGAGGAAAAGATGTGAGCAGAGCTTTTACAACCTCAAGGCTATTTTATAAGGTATATACACTCTACGCATAAGACATACATATCAATACCGATAGCATATATGTGTGTAGATAAAAGGTGAGCACACCAGATCTACCTACCTTTCCTCATCATCCTGATGATGACTACCACTTCATATTGGGTAAACCGAGTATCACTATTTTTTGTTTCTTATGTTGCATATCCACAAAATGCATTCCATGTTACACATTTATACATATATTGTACACATCCATCCAGCAAAAGTTGTATGAGGAGAAGTAGAAGTTGTAGAGTCCAAGAGGGAAAAAAAATCTCTCCTTTGCCCTCCTCTTACTAATGCCTAGTGACGCTAACTAGGTGAGGTCGAATCTCTTGCCTTAACGAGAATATAGTTAAAGCTGAAGAGAGAGGGTCGACGCTTCACTCACTCGTCTTCGGATCTTTCATCATATCATATCTCAAGATGATTCCAGCACTTCTTTTCGATCATAATAATAATATTATATGAACATGCATAATATGTACACACGTATTTAACTCCTACATGGCCCGACCAAGAAAACCACTGTTTTTTTCTTAGAGATATACACATGCATACACACATCTGATGATGTTATGTTCCTAGAGTGCAATCATTTAGGAAGGCAGTTTATAACAAGCTTTTGGATATACCTATTCTCTTGAGCTGTACGTGTGTGTGTGTGTAGAAAAGAGGTAAAAAAAGGCAAGGAGCAACATGCAACGTGGTCTGGCCTGTCTACCATTTATCTATCTTGTCGTCCAACATTGCATTCTCCGGCTACAATACTTGCATCGTTGTGGATGTTGTTCGGTGTAATCATTATTATCATTATTTTCCACATTTCAGACACTATCACAATTTGACTTGGAGCTATCACCCCTTCAGCAATAAGAACAAGCTCTGCTAATAAAACAAAATATTTATGCTGCCGGCTGCAAAATGCACACACGAAGAAAGAGAGAGACCTTTTTGTGAGGGATTGCATAACTAGCCACCTCCAGCGTTTACCACCACTACGACAATTTGCAAATATGCTTGTACTGTGAACTGCTTGTTGATGTATCATCCTCCTCAAAATTCATATTTACGTCTCATCTGCTCACTTGAGGAACCCATTCATTTGTGATGTGATTCATTCAACATGTTTCCCTAAACTGAAAGTTAGCACACAGGGCAGAGATAATATCTCGATGTCTATTCGAGAAAAAGAGATAGATCCATAGCTGGACATTTCCTTTCAAACAGGTTATCAGTCATAAATCCACAAAAAATGCTTGTGTGCATAATACTTTACTTTATGAACATGACGATAACAAGCTGAATTTGCTTTGAGAGCTACGATTATGATGACTCTTGCTTATTGCTATATACAATGAGCTGGAACATATCGTTATGACAAACTGGCAATTATACATAAATCAGAGAGTGGGAAAAATATTCGAGGAACAGGATGAACAAGTGGGGATCATGCATGTGTGTGTGCAAACTCAACAGGCAAAACAGCAACCTCTCTCCAGACCTGGACCATCCAGAACAATTATTCATGTTATTTTTTATGAATACAAACAACTTTGCCAGAAAAGGTTAAAATTCTCATTAGTTCGCGGATGCTTTGTTGGAAAGTGTGTGATTTCCACTAGTTCTTCAAATTTAATAAGTGATTTTCATCTGCTACCTAAAAAAAATTGCATTTTCTCTTTGTCCATTTTTGTGAACGTTACCAGCTATATTATTAAATTTTACTACATGGCAGAGAAGAAAAAAATATAAGTTTTAATAAGATTTTTTTTGTCTACTACATTCAAAAACTACATTCAAGCTACTTTTCAATCAGAGGGGAATCGAAGAAAAAATCTCTTTATACATAAGTCATAACAGCACTCCCAAATGGACAATGCCCATCACGCATCTTATAAAACTAATAAAAAACTAGATTGAAAATTCCAGTCTAATGCAACAGCCTTCCAGTCTCGGCATGTTTTTCCCGTACTACTCCGTCTGTCCTTTTCTCTCTGAACGGAGCAAACAACTGTAGAAAAATGACTGTGAAGATAATGTACTTATATATGTCTGTAGTAAAACTAACAGGGAAAAAATGAACATGAATAAGAAAAGTGAGTTTGTGTAGCGAGAAAATAGATATCTTAAAGCTTTTTACACCGTTCTCAACAAATACACACATTCGTCTATACCTAGTCTGATGTTGATGATGATGATGATTTTAACAATGCACTTGACTTTATGTTTTTCTTTTTCATCACGGTCTCTCTCTCTCTCTCCAGTGATGTCAAAATGCATTAGGAATAAATTCTCGGTTAGGCTCCATGCATGAAAAGAGGTAAAGTGAGAGTGAGTGAGCAACTTATAAGCAAGAACAAAGTCAAGTTATTTTTTTTCTTCTAAAACTTCTTCTAAAAGTAAAATGCCAATAGATATACATACATAATATGTGCTAAGTAGACTGATAGCTGCTTCTGATGATGATGCTGGAGTAGTTCAGCCGTCTTAGGAGATATTCATAGATACAGAAGTTACTAGTTGGACTACATGCTTACATCAAAATCCGAACTTGCTATATCTCTGTTAACTCTTTTTTTCCCTCTCTCTCTTTTCCAGTCGTGTTCTCTGGTGAGGAGTTAACGATGAGTTCGATAAAGTATTTTTTATGCATTACACACACACTAAGAGAGAGAGAAAAAAAGGATCTCGTGAATTCACGAGTTTTTGAGACTCACTCAAAGAGATTTTACAACATTCAATCTTTTGACTAGATACACAAGCACTCAATGCACGTACGAAAGTGATCCTCCCATCCCATCTTATTCATCTCAGTCAGTCAGTCAGTGAGCCAAAAGCTGCCCATCTTCACCATGTCATTCTATATGAATCTCTTCAGAATAGGTATCCTCCAAGAAACTATTTTACTGGAAGATTTTTTTTATCCATCAAATGGAGTTAAATACATGAGCATCTGATACGACGACGACGAGAAGAAAGTCAGTTGAGAAGTTTTAAAAATGATTGTAAATGTCCTTTTAGAAAAAAAGGTATTCTCTCTCAAAAAGAAAATCTCAACGAGTGGGCCAGTTTCATTATAGACTTCTCTTCTCAAGAGATGCAATAATTGTAAGAAAACAAATCAAAATGCGGATGGTGGAAGAGAGCATACAGTGTGAAAAGATGTAAAGTCACGGTGAATGCACGGGGATCGAATGCGCAGTGGATCAGCAAGGTAATAGGTGGGCAATATATGAGCCGTAGTTTACTCTACCCAATAAACGACCGCGTGTACGGTGGTGTTGAGTTTATGGGATTTGCAGCTTCCTGCTGTGGTTCCATTCTCATCTTGAGCTGGATAAATTGTGAGCTATGCAATTAATTAGACATATAACTTTCAATCACCTCAAGCATCCATTGCATTCTTAGAGGTTGATAACAAGACATGAAAATGAAAACATGCACAGACAACTTGGCAAGATTGATCTTTGTCGAGATGACGGTTTGTGATTTCATCTTTGTACGTTATGTAAAAAAAGTTGTCTTGTCTGTTTCTCCTCTTTTATGTGAGCATTCAACAACAAGCTATAGCTTTGTTCATTTAGAGGGAAATAAGATAAGGGAAGATTTCTAATCTATCACTCTACAAACACAAGTATAAATGACAGACACACATTATGCTTTATTGCTCGCAAATCCTGACTCTTTATAATTCCCCAGTTTTCCATGTGATAGACTTATCAAGAGAAGAGATCTTGTGGGGGGAATGTCGACATGTAAATGGGGCAGTCAATATTATTACGTCATTTAAAGGCAGACAACTATGTTGGCCGATATTTCTACATAAAAACATTTATGTTGATGAACTCATTAGGTATAACGTTTTGCTCTTAAGTAAGAATTTTTGCATTTGTCTCATTTTTTGTTTAAATTCGTTTCGCAAAACAATAAAATATCCTGTGGCCTGTGATGCAATTCATTTAAAAGCTTCTACTCCAACTTCCTGCTAATCGGATTAAACTTTAAAGAATGAGTTTACAGCTTTAGGTTTTTTTTGAAGGTGACAATTTTCTCAGACGAGTTCCGTTTTCCTCCCCGTCTGTCTGTTCATCGACGTCGGTGAAATTCCCAACCACTGACAGATGGCCACGGACAGGACAAAACAACGTAAAAAAGCTTGACCACAAAAGTAAGCAAGTATAATTTGAAAAAACACCTATGGTCCATAATATCCAAATCCTTTCATGCGCTTTATTATTGTTGAGTCATAGTCTCTTAGTTTTTTGGCACCATCAGCCAAACCACAATAATACATTGAAAGGCCACACTCGTCGTTTCACTGCTTAGCACGATTCCAAAAAAACCAAAAGTTTGAAAAATGAAGACACACAGTGGGCCGAAGTTTGCGGTTATGAATTTTTTCAAGATCACCAGCCAGTCAAAATAGAGAGGAGAATAAGGGTGTATGCGTAATATTTTCACTGTTGGGTATTTTCCGAGTAGCGAGACGAAAAAAATGGTTTTGGTTGGAAACCTAATTCCTCTTTCTTGTGTGGAAAAGAAGAAGTGGGGAAAATTTACAAGTAAAACAACCGATTCGAAACAGATGAACAATAATGGGTACATCATCAACATCATCATATGGCCATCATGTTCCAAGTCAACTTATCTTCTTATTTTACCCGAGATATACAAGCATATAATGTATATCTTGAAAAGTTGTATGGTTTGAGGGTATTTGTCAGGATTTTTAAGAAAACGGGTAAAATTCACCAGATCCCCAGAACGGGAACAGACGGCTTGGCTGGAAATGAAAGAAATACAGCGAAACGCTCAACAAGACATCCATCCTTGCCACGCATCATTCGTAACAAAACGATTCGGCTCAGCCACTTATACTGTAAAAGCATGCATACAATCGGGAAGGAAAATGAGAGAGATTTCAAAGTTTAAACAAGGCTATGGGAAATGGGGGCTGTGTGCTCAAAAGTGCATGTCAAAATTTAACAAATCTCTGTTTATATATTTTCCTGATGTCTTCTTTAAACTTCAATAAGTCAATATGCACATGCACAGTGCGCACACACAACGGAGGAATTCTTCCAAGTTGTAAATAACTTTCAGGAGATTCCCCTTCCCTTGAGAAAACAGAGCAGGTATATGTATACATGACCATTTATGCTTCCGCGTGGTCCAACCTGTTTATAGTGAAGGATTTTAAAAATAGTTTTTTGAATTTAATTTTTTATTGCATGTGTAGGATTGAAATGAGATGAGCCGGAGAGTTAATCATAAATGCGAACTTGGCCATCCACTCTAGTTATCAAAAGTAGCTGATAAGTGCCTTCCGACAAGGTAGCGTTTGCAAACTAACAAACTGTTAAGAGATAAGGAGAACAAAAAATCCTCTTCCGTCAATGTCTTCATGGCGGCAGGAAACATTGGCTGGTGGGATATCAATGTCAGATAGTGTGAGAAACGTGCTTCCTTCAAATTCATTCTTGTATTTGTAAAAACACCGTATTTTGACAATGAACAAAAATAATTGGAGCAACGGTGTCCTTTTATGTTGTAGATTAAACTCTGTTTCCGGGTCAGATTTTTCATTTAAAAAAACATACTTATAAAAGTATAACACAAGAAGCTAAAATAACATAACTTAATGCTACAATGTGAGAGCTCATTAAATCTTAAAAATTGTTCCAACTTTTGTTTTGCTAGAAACAGGTAGAGATTATTTTTACACGAGTAAAATCTAGGCTTGCTACCCTTTTCCATCATTTTATGAACAAGTTCAAGTTTAAAAGTATTTTTTGTTCTTTATAAAAAGAGGAGAGCTCACACTAAACAAAAACTTTTAAATACCATACAGTCCTTGCTCCTTCACACCTTGCGCACACATACTTGTGTTCCCTGTCCAAGTGTAAAATTTACAACTTGAGTGGGACCAGCCCTAAAGGCCTTTCCAAAGTGAGGCAAATGGACCCTTAAAACTCTTCAAGTTTGAAAAAATTCCAATTTCAATCCGTCTGTCAAACTTTATCTTTTCAGTCAGCATCAGCAACTTTTGTTGACTCTACGAGGATACTCTCTACATATAGGACAGGTACACATCAGTTGTACATTATTTTTGGCTGTTAATGCAAGGTACACATACAAATACAACATCTTTTTCCATATCATATCCCCACATGCGTGATAAAGGTACTCTCAGTCCTTCCCTTCATTGTACACAAATCTTGTTCAATCTCCTACACTGTCAGCCACCTCAACTCTATTTCCCTCTCAACTTTTTCAAGTTTTGCTGCCACAGCTGCCTTGAAACTTTAACAAAATGGATTTCTTATACTTTCTGTTTAACAAGTTTGTTACATTTACCTTTTCTAAATAAAATCAGCTCTCTGTGTTTTGCATTGTGTTGCTTTGAGAATGTTATGTAGCACTGTGTTGTCCAGTATAATTCTTTTAGATTACATTCGTCCCTCATTTCCTCCCTTTTCAACAATCATGTTTTTTCTTCTATTCTTACACCTAGCAAGAGCACTAATTGAGGGAAAAAGAAAATACTTAGGACAGCTCAGGTCTTGAGATACAACAAATGAGCGACTTAATCAATTTTCAAAGTTGTCGAGAAATAGCACTCATGAAGGTGCTGATGTTGACAGTGATAAGATCAACTGTGATTAAGTTCACACGGTTTTCTGATGACAAAAGATAGCAGGATTAACATTTTCAAAAAAAAAGTTGCAGGTGTACAAGACTCGGCTTGTAAGCTTCGGGTTTTTATCCTCCGGCGGAAGTTCATAATATTGCAGTTTATTGCAACTTTATACACACAAGTCATCATGTTTCTTTCTTGAGAAATTGGAAAGACAAGAAAAATAATGTGGATTTTCAGAAAAGCCGAAAAAAATGATGACTTATTATGAGTTCAATGGAAAGGCACAAGTATCTCTTATTATTTCATTAGGAAAATTATTTCGCTGTTTACTTGAGAGAGATGTAGCAAAAGTACTTTTATAATTTTATAACAAAGATGAACCATCAGTAAACAAAGTCCAGTTGGTAGATATTTTTTCCTCCAATTTAAATGAAACATCTGTTTGGGATTGCGAGTGGAACAAGTTATACAGAAGTCAAAATGCTCCTTTTTCGCGTAACTATGCATTAGAACCTAGTTAGCCACCACCGCAGCTCTACATCAACTCACCTTAGCTAAGCTACAAGGTGAGGTGTAATTTTCCTGTCAAGGTGCAATTACTCGACTAATTATCATAATTATTAGAATAGAAAGAAGCATTTATCTTACCAAATAGCGATGTAGCATCTCGAATAGAAGTTGTATGCCCATTCGGACTCTTTCTCGAGGATGAGTAACCGCTGCTAGAGTGTCCCCCAGAAAATGGTGGGCTGAGCCGTCCCTTCTGTAAACATTGAAAAAAGCAAGTTATTGATGGATTGTTGCTATTTGCAAACAAGCATAGGATGTACATTGCTAAAATAAAGATTACTCAAGTTCAATATGAAAACAGCTTCCTCGCATTTGTCATTGATTAACACATGAAAGATTTTTCTCTCTCTAACAGCTCATTCACTTTGAGGAAAATCGTCTGTCTGTGAAAATAAATCTTTGTCTATTTTTTGTGCATTTATTAGCAAAAGAAGTTACAATGGCAGACAAGTGTAATTTGCAGTTTAAAAGAATTCCCCAAAAAACTGCCAAATCTAGTTCCTCTCAACAAAAACAGAATACCTCCAATAAGCAATTACCAAAAGAAAAAAGTTCGAGTGGAGTAAGCCAAGAAGGAAAGGAAAGGAAATATAACAAGCTTAAGAAAAATATATTGTTTTATGTATGGAAGGGATTCCACAACTGCATTATACTATTTTGCCACACACGGCATTTCCCCTTGGCTCAAAGTTCTCGCTGCCTTTCTCCTCCTTCCTGAACATCTAATTAAATCCAGTCATTTTCATGTAATTGGATCAAGAAACAAACATTGCGCTAAAGAGAACAGCAAAAAGCTTTTCATTCTTTGCAATAAATAAAGGTTGAGTCGTTGAGTGTTAAGAAATAAACTCCGAATCTAGTTTTCAGGCTGAATGTTTTTATGAAATGAAATCCACTCAATGAAGAAAAAAAAACCCTAGTCACATTTTCCACAAAAGTAGAAGCTAAACTTGAATTCTTTTCTGGTATGTGCATAATATAACCACTTCACACACTTTTATGTAGACTTATATATCAGATTGTTTTTTTTCATATTCATGTATATATTTGTATGCAAGCACATGCAGCCGTGCACTGCGGCGGTTAGAAAATGTTCGGCTTAAGTCTTACTTAACTTGTTATAGCACAGGGACATTTTATTGTGTTTTATTATTACTTCATTTTACTGCATACATCCTTGACTGAATTCACGAGCGGAACTAATCGACTCGATTCTCATTTATTTTATTTCCCACCTCTGCAGGATTTTATCAAGTCAAAACATAACCCATGCAGGGAATAGGTTTCCTATATTACTTTCTCAGTCACTGTTTACAGCTGTTGCTCCCCATATTATATTAATTTCATTAACTCCCACCAAGCTTTAAATGCATGTCTCTCTCTGCTCCGCTCACTCTTGCTCAAGCTTTACGGAGATTGATAAGCATGCTCATACGCATAAACATATATACGGCGGAAAAAGGCAAGACCTCCCTTAATCTTGCCACACGATACATTCTGATATTATATTTATATGCAAGATGATTTTTTGATAAAAACATGATTCATTACTCGTACCAACTTTCTGGGAGCTTTTCGCTGTTTTTCATATTTATTAACTGTGGATTTAATGAGTTGTTAAACCAGAAACAAAAGGGTTTTCAGCTCATGCTTTACATTTTAATAAGACTGTTGCTCCAAGTGGGCTTCAATGTCGGGGTTGCACTCAATAAGAATGAGGATGCAATGCCAACAGTTGAGTTTAAACAATATGGAAATTCTTTCCTAATTTTTTAAACTGTGCGTGAATGCAACATCCATTTGGGTTTTTAACCAGGAAAACAAGAAAAAAATAAACTCTTTGCTATTCGGAACAATCAGAAATTCTTTCTTGATGTTGTCGTGTCCCACTTCTTCCCTTTGACAATGACAACTTGTACTGATTTTTAACGCTCTACGAAGCCAACGCTTGGATGGGGACAGTTGCACAATGCATTTTTGGTATGCATAATATGCAACACTTTTTTGGTTTACCACTGTGAGACAGCCCACCCTGGAGGATGCATTTATGTTGTCATTGTCATTGCACTGCATTCCAGGTACTTGGTACTGTTTACATGAATTTTTCCCATGTATATTTATGTATCTCAACAATTCTTGCATCATTCTTGAGCCACTTTTTCAGACAGTCTGGGAGAGATGCATACACATACATGTCCTAATTTTGTTCTGTCTGAATTTAGTCTGATTTCTCTGTCTGAGTGCGAAATCCCTTTGTGATATCGTCTGCATCAGTTATTACTGCAAAGTATAAAGAATCAATGGACCCTTTTCTTTTGAAAAATTTCCAGAAATTACCTAAGTATACACTTATCTTAAGTCATAAAACCACTGCGTGTGATAATACGAATGTATCTATTGTCTTGAAGAAAGAGGAGACGTCATACATGCATATCAACATTCACACAAGAATGTTCGAACACCCCATGATATAATTTTTTACCACAGACGGACAAATGCAATGATCGAAACATAAACAAAACAGTCATTACCACTGTGGATAAATGTTCGTATATGCACGATCCAATATCTGTGGTTGCTTCCAATTCCCTATTATCATTGTTATTACTACGAGGTTAACCATTCCATCATTTCAGGAGGATGCATATGCATAGCCAACGTCATACATGAGGGAAGAGACATTGTGGACTAAAGATTGCGTAGCAGACGGGAAGGCATCTGGTTTCAAGAAATTCACAGGCCTGATATTTAAACCAAACTCATATGAAAGTTGAGATCAAGTCTGATAAGAAAATTTATCATCATTTGTCTAGTCGTGCGTAAACAAATATGGAAATGTTGGGAGCGGGAGGAAACATCATTTTCCATTTGGTTTTCTGGGTTTATATTAGTTGGCAGGATTTCAAGGAGCTGTACAATCTCGTCAAGTGAGAATCTCATACGCACAAGAAATATGCATTTACATATATATATATATTATATATATGCACATTCTTCTGTTGTTATTGCTCATGTAAACTGGTGTGGTCATTAACACCTTCACTTGTCTCATCACACAGTCATTATCAAACGCATGTTTGATTCGGGAAATCAAGGCTAATCAAGTTTAAACTTTATAGGTTTATTATTCCCAGCGTAAAAATTCTTATTATCTTGCCTATATATTATTATTTAGCTTAGGAATCACAGTCAGTGTTTTCACATTTGTGGAGCAGTATATCATTTGGAAAAGCAAGTGAATGGCGATTGTTATGCAAGTCGCTTTGTATTCTAAACATACGATCTGATATCAAAATGACAAGATTTCCTTTCTTAATTTGTCTTCTTAATCCCAATCCAGTTTTTGACTTCGAACATGCCACTACATTTTGTTGAGTTGTTTCTTTTTCAACATTTTACTTTTTACATGCGTATCCATGTACCCTGCAAGCTTTTGCTTCACTTTTTCATTTTCTTTTTTATTATCCGCAAACTCTTAGCAGAGCAATGGAATACAAAAAGGTGGAGTGAGCACATGTGTTTCATAACTACTCTTTTCTCTGCTTGCACTGGTTTATTGAAAAATGTAAAGAGTAATAAAATGACACTACAGTAACCTCTTTCTTGCTCCTCTCGTTCCACAACTGAAACAAGAGGAACAACAGTGCTTCTTGTGTTACATTTCCCTCTGCCACTTCCTTTACGATTATTCTTGAAAACAAGCAAAATTTTTAAGAAGCACTTACGACATGACAGTCTTCTACCTATACCCCGCACGGAGTTCAATTTATGTCGAAAATGTTGAAATGATCGACAAATGCGTCAATAGCTACAGCTCTTTTATTTTGGTGAAAGAATGTTTTGCGAGATTGGATTTTTACATGGGTAATTTAGAGAGGGAAAAGAAGAGACATCACGAAAATGCATATGTCTATAATAGATGGTAGCTCTGAAACCCTATCATATTAGTGTCTACACTGGTTTTTGTTAGTTAGGTACATTCATTGTGCATAATATGCAGAGCAGGGCAAATAGAAGCACAATGCTTAAAATTGCATAATAGAGAGTTCCGAATGTACCTTGAATGAATGAAACCGTGAATGTACCACCATGTTGTTTCTTCATGTGGTTGATTCTCTGTAATTCAGTGAGCATTACACATGCACAAAATATTGTTGAAGTTATGCAGTGTTATATGAGCTTTCAACTTTAGCTTCTTCACTTCACTCCTATTCATCCTTTTCTCTTTTGTTTTGACACCTGGTCGGATCAAACTAACTAAGCTTGCTTTGATTACAAAATGTCCTCGCTTTGAGATTCACTGGCAATAGTTTTTCCTCCTCATTTTAAATCGTCCAACATTATTTCATTGATCTTTCCTACACGTAGTAGTAGAAGAGATTTGCATTTGGAGATATAAATCGGGGTACAAGTAAACATGCTCGTTTTTCATGGCTTGCAATCTTAAACATGTTTGTCCGATGACGTATTTACATTAAGATTAATTATTAAGTCTGCACTAACATCCTGACTTGCTCAACGTTCCCTATTGAATTTACACGGCTTGTCGAGAAAATTAATTAATTTTGCAGTATACCATACCATAAGCACATTAAAACAGATTGCATTTATCCA
Source organism: Sinodicranocentrus sp. ZH6 (assembly GCA_027743935.1). Lineage (NCBI taxonomy): Eukaryota > Metazoa > Arthropoda > Collembola > Entomobryomorpha > Entomobryidae > Sinodicranocentrus > Sinodicranocentrus sp. ZH6. The sequence continues at coordinate 22,919 of JAHZNA010002122.1, forward strand.
GCTGACAGTGATTGCGTTCAAGTGGAAGGAATATATATATAATAAAAAGAACAAAAGCATCCTTAGCACTCCGAAAACGTTGCAACTGGGATCATTGGGAATGCATGTGAAGGTTCTTTTTTTTGTGAGAAAGGAACACATCTTGTAACAAGTTACATTCTGCCAATATATTTTCTAGTCCAGTGCTCTTGTATTTCTTTAAGTTTGTGAGGAGGTTGAGTGTGCACAATTGAAATTAAATTCATTCCGTCATTCCTCATCATGATACGGTATTTGGTGTGAAAAGAAAGAGAAAATGGTTTGCTTCTCTAAACTAGCAATTTCGAGTTGAGCCCAGTGTGCTCCAAACCAGTCAAAAGAAAAAGATTTTTGTTTTCAGAGACAACCCACAAGTTCAAATGAGATTGTATAAGAACGAAAAAAAACAGAGGAAAAATCTATATACTCAAGTTGAATAATAAGTTTAGAGCATGCACAGAGGCACTTGCTTCAATTGAAATAGGACACTGAAAGCTGGAGAACAATGAAAACATAAATTATGACGGATAATTTATTAAGACCTCCTTTAGACACATTAAAAGATAAGGTGATGTAAATCCACTAAAGTGGTTTCTTCGCATGTGTGCTAGAGTCAAAATGAGAATTGTAATTAGTTGTCTGTCCGTAGCCAAAATTGATGTGTATCCCTTGTCTCTCCTATTTACAATTTTTGTAGTAGTCTCTTGACAAGAAAATGGGATTGAGTTGAAGGCAAGTGAAACAGAGTGAGCGTTCTTCCAAAAACAAATTCTTTTACGAGAGAAGAAAAGAGTTCCTTACCTGATCACATTCCGTGGATCGTATAAGATCCCTTTTATCCTCGTTGATGACATCGTCAGACTCTCCTTCTCCTTCATCCTCGGCACAATATACCTTGACCTCATCGCAGTCATTAGGATCATCGGACCGGATACGAGCTGATGCAGCAGAGCTTGCACTGCCGCTAGTGCTTGCACCCCCACTACTTCCCGCACTAACATGCGGCATTTTTCTACAAAATATTCAAAACATTAAAAATATTATTATTTTTAATGTAAAACATAAATCTGCTTTTATTTTTTATACCCATCACCGCTCTTTATCTCCTCTTTTTAATAAACTCCATTCATTTAATAAACTTTTCTCATGCATGACTTTTATGAAAAGATAGACTTTTATGAAGTATGCACGCGTACGGCAACAAAAATAAAAGTTTCCATCAAACTAATTTTTACTGCCGTATTAAACTTGTCTTACTAATTGTCTAAGATATCACAAATTAGCAACATCCATTTAACTACAAACTATGCCAATGCCAAATCCCATGTACTTCTCACACATGACTGTTTTCGAAAAAACACTATCTTATATTCCCCAACTTCCAACCCATTGTATATTAGGTATGGATTTATTTATGTATTTTGAGGTATAAACTCAACATAAATCCTGTAACCCTCATCATTCAATTTTTTTTCTTTTCAAGTTGGCAGCCCACTCACTCACAATGAGTATATCTACCGGCTGGAATTCGACACACATAAGAAGAACCATCCATAGAAAAGTGGTTATCAGAAAGTACAACGGGAACAATTTATAATCTTAACTGCTCCACGCTACTGAACTGAGCATATTCCTTCCTCCACGCTTGTCCCAATATATCTTAACCATGAGCTTGAAGAGAGTCGCAAACTATGCATAATATTCGTTTGGCTTGTGCTTTGGATTCCAAGAACAAACTGCTTACTCAATTGCTGCTGCGGCATTTGATTCTTTATAAAAAGTGTCACCGCACGATGTGAATGCCAACCAGCCATGTCACGTCACTGAATCTTAATCAAATACAAATCCTTACAAAACAATATGCCGCACTGTTCCTTTCAGATAATGTACACTCCTACACTGTTACTAGTTACTACAATGAGTCCAGTATGTGGTTTCCGATGTCTAATTTTAATTGATTGTTTTTTATAAATATCCCCTTTTATAAACAAGACATTTAGAGAGAACCACGCTTCTCCAAAGGATGTGTGTCGAGTGACAAGTACTATTTTGGCATTAATATTTAGCATATAATTCATAATTAGTTGAGATCTAAGAGGATATATATCCTTTCAAATGGAAATTAATTCGATGCCAACAACGCCACATACAGTGTTCATTCATTATCGCTAACAGACAGTGTGCCTGCTCAAAGAGTAAAAGAAATGTTGTCGGTTGTCGTTTCACAAATGAGCATTTAATTACCTACGGAAATGTCGAGTGTGGTGAAGATTTCCCAAAATAAAGGAAGGCAACGAGGTTTGGCTCTAATTTGCTCTTGTGAATTTTACAAATGTACCCGTGTTCCTGCTACTGACAGCATAATGCAATGACACATTTCCCGGAATGATTCAAGAGTTTTGTCATTCCATTTAAGTAATGTATCACGCTTAAAATCCAGCCAGTTTTTTCCTGTCTGTAATGCGTTTTCTTAATGCGAATATTTAGGATGTCATCTGCATTCGATTATCTTCAAAAAGATAGGCGACTAACTGAGGTAGTTATTCTAGACCAAGATTGTTGACCCCTTTGGCGTCATTCATTGTCAACGAAAATTAAACAAAAGCTTAATCATTAGCCATTGTCTTTGACAAAAGAGTCAAAGGGAAACAAATTTTAGTCAGATTTTGAATGCCCTGTACCGTTCCTCAAACATATTATAACAGTGTTTAGCTAAATAAGGTAAATTTCCCTTTGAGCAGAGGATAATTTTTTGGTCGGCATAAGCTTCATCATAGAGTATTCACCAATTCATTTTGATTACGGGCGGCATTATATTTCGTGATATAGATAATTCCGAATTTGTCTCTTCTCAATATCAGACAAATAACATATGTATTACTTACACATTTGTACCGACCTCTCTTCTCATATCAATGACTATATCCTCAAAATTACATGCTCTCTCTTGAGTATTTACAACCCGCAAAAATGCTTAGACAGATAGAAAAAAAGTTATCGATTATTAAAAGAAAAAGGGAATGTACGTCTGTGAGTGAGCACACTGTGAGTGAGCAAGCTAAACATGATTATGAATGTGATACGGTAAAAGTTGTGAAGCTCTTTTGCTTCTCATACATATAACTCCTCTCTCATCTCATTTGTCGCTCTTGTGATATTTACCCTAAAAAACTGATATGATAAGGATGAACTAATCACCTAACCAGATAGATACGAGAGTGAAGTCGGGACGAGGCCACAAACAAAGCATTATGATTTTGATGGGACGTTTGACTTTACATGCATTATGTATCCTCTCAACATGACATATACATAACGGCAACGAAATATAATATGATTATCTGTCATGTACGCAATATAACATCAAGGAACAAAATTAGCGAAATTTCCGATTCTCATGTACAACGTCCTGGTGTGCCCCCTTTAATCCACCACATGCAGACGAACGAAACCAATTTACTTGGGATATCAATGGAAGCGTACACATTCAATGTTTGAACTAGGGAAGCCCCATAAATTTCATATTATTCTTTATATCAAACCCCACCACTTCTCATTTTGGGGGAAAAAGTATCAAAAGCTTGTCACTTTGCCCTTTTGTAAACTCTAATTGAATCCTAATAACACTGAATGTAGCTGATGTGCTCTCACTCTGAAAAAGTGCTTTGATTTTTGTGCTGAAATCAGTGCACTGCTTTTTCAGTCAACGTTGAAACAACAAATCCTGCATTTGTCACGTAAACTCGGGTCTTTTTCTTACAAACTAGTAAAGATGTTGTAACAATTCTAAGAATGAATGATGCGAGACAGGAAAGAACAAAAGATGGAATGAAGGGTTTCGGGTAAATATGCTTTATGAGGGTGACACTGAGAAACAAATATATTTTCTCGTAAACCCATGAATAGTCTTTCCACATGTGCATGTCAGAGGCTTGGGTAGATTTTATGACGATTCTTCTTCGGAGATAGATCCTATGCTTATATATGTCTTGTTTGAAACTTAAATCCAGTATCTAATATCAGGATCAGGACAGATGTATGAGAAGACTTACACCCTCACCGTAATATAATTTAATATGGTTTGTGTTATATATGCATATTATATCCTTACGTAGGAAGGAATTCCATTATTCATAATAAGCTTTAAGACTTCCTTTCATACCTAAAGCTCAACTTGTGGATGCTAACTGAAAATTTGTGAGTGTGAGTTATTAACCTAGCCTTTATCCTTGTGCGTAAAAGTGTATACGACTTTACAGTCCTTACAGTCATAAACTTTTGCCTGTTTCAGGACAAGCTAGAAAAGATTTTTGATTTGTTATTGTGGAAGTTACTCTCGTTATTATTTGAGCATGTGTATATATAACTTTAAGAATCTATATAAACAATAAACAGACAGGGAAAATTGTTCTCTTCATTTTATGACAACCAAAAGGAACTGAAAATCAGGGTAGAATAAATATTGTCATAATTTTGGATACACAATAATAATTCAGTCCAGTGGCATGTTGATTGGGAAAAGCTTCAATTTTCCTATTATTCATACGATTAGCACAACTAGCTAAACAATTTTAAGCTGCTCAGCTCTCCCCATTGTATTCTACTTTCAATTTAATTTGCGTTCGAGATACTTTCAATAAGTTTACTTGGTGATACTGTGTAACTGTCAAAACCCTTTTCCACACACAACATTATTCTCATCTTTGAAGGCAGAATAAAATGAAAGATTTTTGTGCATTTGAATCTTTGTGTGATGCGACTCAACTTAGCCTAAGCAAGCAAATGGAATAACTGCTCTTGGATCAGATTTCATGACAGTAAAAATATGAGGTGGTAGTGGATATGCTGACATTGAAACGTAGAATGTGATACTACCGGGAAACGCTGTAAGACAGGTGGATGTGCATACAGCGCAAAGGTGTGGAGCGATGTATATTTTATCTATTTTTCTAACTATTTTCTCGATTCCGAATGATTCCTTTATTTGTAAAGTTTATATACCGTCACACTCAATAAGGAATATTGGTTTTTGGAAATTGGTAAATTTTCAGGAAATGAATAATTTCAACGTAAATGTGATTTTTTTTTGAATTATGTAAAAAGTAATTTCTAATAGATAAGACAGGTCTAGTTGGGAAGAACTTACCGATCTTTACTCTTGGGCAGTCCTCTCTGGATAAATTACGTTTATGTATAAATGACTAAGCATAACAATACAGTTGATATCACTACACCCACTATATTTTCCCACTCTGACGATGTTGTCACTTTTCACTGATTACTGCATATACCGATAAGCAGCTTGGAAAAGCCGGAAACATTTACAATTTAGAACGAGTACATGCTACAATATATATGACAAGAAGACTTGAGTTGTGTATGTAAAGTTGAGACTGATCGAAAGAACCAATTTCACCCCTATTTTCTCAGTGCTGGAACATCCGTTTGCATTCTGACTGCACCTCGTACATCCAAATAAATTCTCTCAACTTTTTTCCTCTTGTTTATTTTACTACGCTCAGTCTTCCTTTCCTCCTTTAAAAGTATTTGTAGTGTGCTGTGCTGCTAAAAAAATCCGTATGCATTTATTCTCAGCTGTACTCTAAGATTATACAATATTCTTGATATGCGTAAACTTTCTCAACTTGTTTTAAAAAAATCTTTGTTTTGTTCGTTGCCTTTTTAATTAGATGACGATTGTTTTGCATAAACAGACATTCAACGCTTGACACTTGACACGGAGGCAAGATGCGCTGATGCCAAAAGGCATGCAGCAATCGCAAATACACACTTTTTTCAGCGTAACCGTGAAACAAGTCACTAGAGAAGTTTTAGACTTCCACAAAAACAACCCCCTAGACTTCAACCTTTGTCCTCGTATCAATACGAACAAAAGTTTATGCAATGTTTTCCTACAAATCCTATGAATCCTATAGATCATCCATGTTCCAATATATCTCATCCAAATAACAACTATACATGCTTATTGTGTGGGACAATATGAAGAATCAAAAAATCGGCAAGTCATAATATATAAGTTATATCCAACAAAAGAAAACTCAGAAACTGTCACGAACTGTCATGAATACTTTCAACAAGGCCGTTGCCACACACGAAAACACTTTTGCACAAAACAAGATCCCATCCATGAGATGCGGATTCAGCTATTTTTTTTCAATAGAAAATTTTTACAAGCTAGCAACGTCAGTACGTATTGTAATTTTATGAGCCACATTCACATAACTACCTAACATCCAAGTTCAATAGGAAGATGAAGACATTGTTTTCATGAACTTGATGTCACCTCGTTTCCTCCAAGATTCTCAAAAGGTGGGTGAGTGGAGAAATATATAAAAAATTGAAACACACACCGTCTTCACCATCAGAGCAATATATAATACCCGTGTACCCACTACCACACCGACAGGATGAAAACAAGACTTGGAGAATGTGAAAAAGGTCCATGCAGAAGTAGAGTCGTGTGGTATGCGGTATTTTGTAAAAACGTGTTTCGTAATGAATATTTAACTGGTACAGAATGGATGTACACAGTCCCAGCACTTGACTAATACTAACGAGGTGGTCGGTCTCGTCGCCAAAACCCGCTGATAGCTCTAAAGCTTAGTTACTTACTGCTGTGTATACTCACACACAGGGAAAGGGATACAAATATATGCACAATACGTACATACATGTTCTCTCCTCTGCCGTTTACGTTGGTAATGAGAAAGAGCTCAACAACAGGGAGAGAGAATGAATTTTGAGCATGCAGTAACTAAAGATCGTTTATGAATATATGTATGTATGCATTTTACAATATGCAAGTTAGGAATAAAAGTCCGTGTGTACAGCACGTTACTAGGAACAAGGAGAGAAGGAGCACATAGCCAGCTTCAAAATCCTCATATCATGTTTTTCCTCTGTGTGTGCTTTAGTTTACAGAAGAAAATGCTTTGCTTGCACACTTTACTACGCCACTACTTCTCACTGGGGCTTTTTTAGCTGAAATGAGTGTGATGTGGGTATGGGTATTATTCTATGCGTATCTTTATATTCTTTATATGCTCATCATCATCAGATTCAGTTCAGCTTAGCCCAGCTCCAAGTATAACCAGCATACTCACGTTTTTTTTTGGAGAATTGGACAACTCAAGTATGAAGTGTGAGGATATGAGGGAAACGATATTATAAGGAAGACTTGATATTATATTATACATCTTTTTGTCCTACCAAGTAAAGCAATATGAATGATAGGATAACACATGTAGTCCTTAAAAACCTCATATCCACACACTTTCATACCGTGTCAGTCACAAGGGATACGGAAAAAGAACTTCTTTAAGAACAACATGAGTTTAAATATGTGTGCCCAGCAAAGCCAGTCTTTTTCTTAAAGTTTTTTTCCAAGTATACACACATTATTTAGCCTGATGCTCCGCTATGTTCCATGATGAATGCATGCTTGCCTGTATTAGTTCACGCATTAGATGTAAATACCATTTTATATTGTGAACCTATCTTTTGGTGCATGTGTGTAAGAGAAGAAGTAAAAAGTTTAACTTACTTGCTTTTTGCTGGAGAACAGAAGAGAGAGAAGAGGAAAGACGAAGAAAGAAGAAGGAATGTTGTTGTTACAATAGGATATGCACTAGTTCTTTAAGAAAACATAAAGCTTGCTTGTAAAGTCTAGATGCTGAATTGTTAGAGAGATACCTTAGAGCATATATTTTTCTCTGTTCACTCACTCATCTCTAAACCATACTTGTATGTTATTATGCCGGTCTTCTGTCCGTGGAAGTACATGAAAGTTTTACGTCTTGCTCCTTTTTCTCTCTGTCTTAGCTCTTCTCACATAACACGTTTACGTATGGCCTTCTTACTGTCCAAGGTCTTATGTATTCCTTCATTTCAATTTCTCGTCTGTCAGTCCGTCTCTGGCTTAACCAGTGTTTCACTTCTTTATTCATTTGTCCATGGTTTAGATTACGTGTGGAGGCTATCTCCTCCGTCGTCTGTCTTCCTTCTAACAACTTCCAATAACCACATGGCAAGCAAACCAGTTAGTAGAGTGAGAACGTAGAGAGCCAACAGGATAATATCATACTGCGGATAGATTCACGTATTTATGGACGCGATGAGCCTTCCTTCTTGTTGGTAATAATAATAAGGCTTGAAAATGCTTTCTGCCTTTGTTAAAGGTAACAAGGAGACGAGCAAGGAGTAGCCCGTTGTCCCTATGTACCCACTCTTTTTTTCGACTTTTTCTTCACGCACAACTTGCAGTTCGAGGGAAAGGGAAGAAGTGTAGGCAGCGTGAATCTTGAGTATTTTTCAGATTATGACTGATGATCCTGCAACAAGACGGAGGAATGAAGGGAACAAGGAACACTAGCTCATGTGTGTGTGTGTGTTGTGGGTTGTTGTGAGGTGATTATGGGTACCTCCTTTTTCTGTCTTGAAAGAAGCCTTTTCTGGTTGTGGACACAACGATGACTTTTATGAATGTAGGGAAGACGAGAGACGCAGGAGAAGGAAAAGGGAGACTTTAGTTTCTGTTTCCATGAACTGCTGATGAGGATTTTTGTGGAGGGATGAAGAATTCGTGTAATATATGGGGAATGAGAGAGAGAGGGAGACGAGGAAGAAAAAAACTGTAAGAAGTACTTTTACAAAGGTTCACTAGGAAAAGGATGTCGTTGAATATGAAAGAGTAGTACAAGTGGATATATAAATCTACACACACGGTTTTCTTCTTGTACACTCAAGGAACAAGGAACAAAAAAGCCTCAGGGGTTGAGTTCCTTAGTGTGTCGAAATTCTTATTCTCCTTGTGAAACGTAGGACGGAAAGGCAGGTATTATTATTACGATGTGGTGAGGTGGTTAAGAAAGCCTTAAGAAGAGCTTAGGAAAGAGGAATAAAATGGTAAAATCATGGTATGAGTAAGCGAAATGGGAAAAGATGTGAATATCTTGAGCGTGTGTGGATACTTGCTGTTGGTGGGTGAAACAATGTTCTAGGTATAACAATGATGAAGAGGAAGAAAAGGTAAAATAGCGTGTTTGGTGGTGGCTTGAGAGAGATGAGATGATGATGCTGTCGCTGCTGGTTTTTTGTGCTTGTTGAGATCCGCTCAGTCAGCAAAGGAATGAGCTTGAACCACGGGTTGATCCGAACTTGTTACCGATAGACCTTGTTAAGGGAGTTTTACCCATAAATATGAATGCTTTTGTAATATTATGTATGAGGGAAAATAGTGAGAGACAGAGAGAAGCAGAAAAGAGAGTAATTCTCGTCTTACTCGTTCCACGTTCAGTGAGAGAACTCTGGAGAAGATGAAATTCATGAAACGCACACACTGCTACGCAGCAAAACCTGGGCAAGTGGTGGAGATGGCTTGGTTGACTGGCAAGCTTTGCTTCACTCCTCAAGTAAGGATGGGGGAATGATGGAAAAAGGAGAAAGAATTCTCAGTGGATGGAATCTACTTATTCTGGTGGTGGTGCTGGAGTCTTTGACTGGAATCTCTTCTGGAAAGACGCAAAAGCAGGGAGCAGCTTCAGCATCACGAACAGTTAGCTTGGTTTTCTTGCATACGATGGAAAAGCTTTTTTCCCTTTGTCTGCGTAGATCTTAAAGTGTAAGAGAGCTGTATGTGTATTCGGGAGCAGACAAAAAAGAGGTGGGTTGCTTTGAATAAAGGGTCGGTCTTGTTCTTCTTTGGTCGGCCTCGGCCTGCTCTCTTCCTTTTCTCCCCAAAAAAGTCAGGAAAAGAAGACCTCAGTTTTTTAGGATGAGCGCTAGGGCGACGGCGGAGTTGTGGTCGTGCACTTGTCGTGGATTTTCATGTTGTACTACAGACTGGACTTGATATCTGGCTGGAGTGGTAAAAAATGAATGTCGAACCTGAAGCTTCATCGTGTTTTGGATGTAATCCTGAAACTGTCTTGAAGAGGGTAGGATCACTTGACATGGAGTCTGGAGAGTTGACATATTGAGACGGATGGATTGACTATTGGGCTGTATTAATGAGGGAAGATAATTGGATGGAAAGGAGACACTGTAGAAATATGCGATTCCATATTTTTCTGTTTAACGTATATGTTTATGCAAATACAAATGCTAGCAGTTATTTTCTTTACATTTTATGCGGACTTATGTTCTTTCTGAGTGCACTGATAAAAATAGGTTCGTTGAAAATGGAACATAATCAACAAACCAATAAATATTAGTAAATACATATGATGGATTTCAATGATTACTGAATAATATGATGGTAAATTTTAAGCGAATCGAAATAGAAAAGGGCATAGTTAAGACATACTTGCTAGAAGCTCCATAACTTGGCAAACATTCGTGGCTCAACTAGCCCGTTGAAAAAGTGAGTAGCTGCGTTATCTCTAGTTTGAAATGGAAAGCTCAACTGAAAGCTCAACTAATGCAGTTCACAAGATGCATTTGAGATTCTCAAAGATTTACTCACATTTATCATACTCGTGAGGAAGAGAAACAAAGCTAATCTGAAAAGCGTCATATTCATGAGTAGAGCGATGTGTGCACAAAGCTTGCTCTCCAGAACAACTAGAGCTTTCATGAGAATGAAGTAGGTTTGCTCACTTTACATCTCATGTTTTTCGTCCTCATATGAAATTCCAATAAGAGCTCACTTCTCCTCTCCATCCAACTCGATCTGCCATGGAACGCTGCTGGATACAAAGACGCAATGCAAGCTTTACAGCTTGCTTTAAGCTTAAGCATCTTTTTCGACCACTGCTGGAATTTCATGATGAGGACGACGAAGAGTATATGATAAGCTGATGCATAAGGGAACCGAAGAAAATTCCTGTGTGTAGTTGTACAAGTCATTGCTTCGATACAAAAACAGTCTCTTCACAGCAAAGAATCTTCTTGGGCTCTCTTCTTAACCATCTTGACATGCACACACGCATCTTTACCCATCGCATTCATCTTGTACGCAGGAGAAGAAGAAAATGAGGAGATGGTGAATGGTACACAGATACATTCAGCTCTCAACATGCACACCACCACTCACTCACGCTTTTGTCTAACTGATTCCGAATACAAAGAGTGACTACGCCGAGGCCGGCTCTGTGTGGAAGAACCACCCGCGAGTCAAAGTGCCGAGCATCAACTGGTTCAACTGCCGGTTGCCACTCGAGCACAAGCCAATCCCTTGTCGCTCTCTTTTGGTGTGACGACCTCCGGCTTGTTTGATTCCTCTCTTCCTATCATCGTCATGCTTTATGGATCAACTTTCTTATGTATTGCTCGGTATTGCAGAGGGATTTTAGGGAAGTATAAGCTTGTCTCATGTGTACAAGTGTAATTGCCACTGGGTGCATATGTGTGTGTGTGGGGGGAAGCTCTAGTCTCAGCTTATTGACGGCTCAAAAATTGTAACAGAGCAGACATCTAACATCACGGAGAAGTACAACTAGTAAATTCTCTTTGTCTACTGTTCTCTTTGTTGACGATGGTTCACCATACTAGCACTAGATGTTACAAAATAAAAATAATAAATTGAAACCACGAATATGAATAAAATGTTAAATTATTAAAACTTTCACTACAACTGAAATGATAGCTGCATTTTTTTATGGCATCGAAATGTCCTGCGGACAAAAAGGTACGTTTTGCGGACGAAATTAATTTTTTTTTTCGTCCGCAGGAACTACCGTACCAAAAAATTTGAGGAAGTTCTTGCGGACGAAAAAAATTGTAAAAGATGGCTGACATTATT
>JAHZNA010002123.1:0-11535 GCA_027743935.1 Sinodicranocentrus sp. ZH6
TTTTGATGTGAGACTCGTTTTATGATATGTTTTTAGGTTAGATTGTTAGGTTAATGTTTGAAGTGAGATTTTAAAGTCTTATTTGCGAGCTCAACTTAGTCTTACCAGATTTATTATATAGTCTAATGCAAATATTCATGTCAAATGCAAAATCCATCCGAGAAAAGGTGTTGTTTAAGTTGTAGTGTTGCTAGCGAATAGCCTTGCTTTTGATTTTGGTGAGTGATGTGATTTCGTGCGTACTTTTAGGTCCCCTGTAGATTAAATATGTATTAGCAGTTTACACGAGTACCAAGGTTGATGCATGCGTCACATTAATAGCGTAATAATTGACGGCGCTCCTCCGTTTGACAATGTTTTAAAGATGAATCTTCTTAAACTACTTTTGACCATTCTGAAATCGAGTTATTACCGATATTAGTTCCGTAGGTCAAGTTTAGCCTAGTTTTCAGTTTTCAGCGACACATTCGCGAATATTAATATCTGCGATCGACGTAGAGTAAACAGTAGGACTACAATCTCGAGAAGAGTTTTGTATACAAGATTCCATAAATTCTGAAATAAGTAAATATTTTTTCGGAGCGAAAGTAGTAAATTAGACTTGTTTACAGCAGGATAACTTTCAACGATAAACGCATTTCTGAATTTTATTTGCCATTTTCAACGTTACTTTTCCATATAATAATATTTTCAACATGAGTTACTGGACTAAGAGAAATAATGCGGGCGATGACTTGCATAATATCTTATTGCTCTATATAATCAACAATATAACACATTTTGGTATACAATCCCATTCACTCTTTCAAATAAAACTTAGACACTTACAACGAATTGCCTTAATAATAATAGTAACATTATATTATGTAATAACACAAGTCAAAACAATAAATTATATAGAGTACGAAATATTCACGATAACCATGATAAATTCTTATGAAATGATTGATTATGAATGTAAGGCCACAAAAGGACAATCAAACAAGTACGCATTAGTACAATATATGCATCATAATAATATGCATTAAATTGAAACAAAACAGTCAAAATAAAAATGCAAAAATGGTTACTAACTTAGGCCATCAGGAAAAAACAACGAAAGAATGAGTGAACATAATAGAGAAACTCCAGAGTACTTCCAGTTCCTTGACTATCTCCTCTCCCATCAAAATTCACATATATATTCCCCTTACTTAAAGTACGGCTTTAAAAAAACTAAGCGAAACAGATGGTAACCATTCCATTCATTTTGTAGAGGTTATAGATGTTTTAGACTGTTAACCAACCAAAAGACATACCAAAACGATCAATGCGCAACAAGAGTTATCATATAAAAACAACCAACTACGCCAGAACCACAGCCCGACTCAAAAAATATATTTATAGAATATGTAGAAGGCTTTGTTTTATACTTTGTTTTCAGGGCGAGGCAACAGGTAGACGAGAATTTAACTGACTGATTGAACTGGACAGTTGTTTGTAATTCGTATTCCATTTACAGTACAAGAGTAGTAGAGCAGTGTAGCAAGTTGTGGTAGTAGTGGTAGCAGTGTTTAGCGGCCGAAGACACGGAAGGAATGTACGGAAGACAAGAGTTTACTTTTCAAGACATGAATCGACATTAGTTTCGTTCGAGTCACAGATTGATTGATTTTGAGTCAACAACAGAACTTGATCATTACTTATTTCTTGCTGGAAGTGTGGCCGACTTTTGCTTTTCCCTGTGAAAAGTAAACCACATGTAACAATTTGCCTACACGTATTATTCCAAAGGGAAAGATTTTTTTAAAAAACATAGAGATACTGCTTCGGTTAGTTGATATGTTACAGCTACAACACACTCTTTCGAGTACAAGTTAATTTTAAGCGCATACAAAATTTCCGAAAGCGTAATTAGGTGGGAAAGCCACTAGCGATAAAATTTGTTCTTGATTGAATACTTCTCGTTTTTATTATCCTTGCATCACATTCATTAGTCAGTAAAATACGATTTTTTACTCTACAATTTAACAAGCATCATCACAGTCAAACATAAAAATTACCAGCTTTATCATACCCATTATCAAACATTCAGAAATTCATTTCACCACATCACTTCTTTGCATTGCGAGCACGAGCAGGTCGGGAAAATATTTTTTACAGGACAAATATTCCATACAATTAAGTATAAAGGCAGATTCAGGCACAACAAACATTTTTGTAGCTTCGTTGCATACAGAATTTCAAAATCTGTCGGCGATAATTGCACTTTCACTCGCTATATATATTTCGCAAACGAAACACATGCTTATCGTCATCATGATGCATTCGTATTGCTCATGCATGTCATTAAGTATATAGTAAGTAGTTGTTTGTAAAAGGTTGTAAAATGGTTTTGGAATGTGTACGGAACAATCGATAGTAATAATTATAGTAGTAGCTCCAAAAAGCGTTTTGAGAGTCATGAATATTACTTAAAGCATTATATAAAAGTTACGTTAAATACGACAGATTTAACACTACATGTACAGAAGCAGGCCAGCAGCAAACAGATGAATGAGAAATTGTCGCTCTCGTATCGTATCAGGTAGAATTTGGCACATAAAAGACGGACCTGGATTGTGATACGGCTTTATAACCACCCTTTTGAATCTTTTTGCTTAATCTGGAAACCCACTGTTTCTGTTCATCCTCATTTGGTGCGAGTAGAAGAAGCTCCTTGGCTGTGTTAGGGTCGTATTGGACTTTACAAGGGGCCATCACTTCTTCCCCATAATGTTCTTTATGGATTTTTACTCGACAGCCTAATCATAAAAAATACAATCCAAAAATACCAACTGTTATCATTGGTACACAAACTACGAAAGCGTTTTACTCCTCATCTCTTCGCTATTCCAACTGCTGAGGTCTCATTCTTGAGATTAAAAACTACATGAAATCAAAACTTCTACTTTGAAACAAACATCACTCCAGAAGTTCTGGCCCTTGTACGTAATGGCAGTTACGAATTTTAGTGAAACATGAGATCCCCCTCGGTCAAGTTAAGACAATAAGGTCAAAATGTAAATTGCAAAATGCTATTAGGTATTTTCCCTGCAAATAGCGCCTGTTTTCAGAGGCACTCCGGATTTCAGTAAAGGTTAACTTGAATTTTATATTATTTTTATTTTGAGACAATGATTTTGTCAAAGCTATTTTTGGCACTTGAGGAATAAAATTCAAAAAACTTACGTCTGCATTCTAACGCAGGTGGTGGTCTAAACATGTGCCATAACGGCTTAGGACACACTTCACACGTGGTCGGCATGTGAAATGAAATTGCAACCAACTCGTGACCTTTATGCAGCAAAGTTCCAGGTTTCTCCTTATCCTCGGGTGTAGTCTCGTCTGGCTTTCTGGCTTCACCCTCTCCGGCATACAGCAGCTACAAAAGTAACCAAATTGAGGTCTAAGGATATTGATATTGTTTTATACTTCAAAATCATAGACAGCAATCGGAATCAAACAGGAAATAACATATTAAGTTCATAAATCAGTGTTGACTTGGTGGTCGAAATATACTCGTCATATTTTTTTTACGAGTAGCAAATACATGATCATCATTTGTAAAGGTTTTGAAAGTGTTGGCAAGTCAGAAGTTCAGTGCATAAGATGTACCTGAAAGATTTTCGGAATTTCTTTGGCATCCGCTCTGATCACGTCGCCTTGAGTGACGGAACGCACGTGGAAGACTTTGCTATAATTTGCCAAAAAAAACAGTTACCATTTTGTCAGCTACTCTTCATCAACGCAGACAAAAATACGAAAGAAAGAGAAATTAACCACAATAGGTCAATTGATTAGTTATGGATGACCCGAATATTATATAGCGCAAGCTGAATTTGTTTTATATGCATAATTTATGCTGAATATATCAGTAAGACATTGGTGGTGTCATTTTTTTTCGTCATCTTTAAATAAAGAGTAGCAAATATATGTCATCATTTACAGCTAAAGCGCAAAAATGGTATCAATTTTCATAATGTAACAGTCACAATAAAATAACTCACCCTCTTGAACAGATTTAAGCTTATTATTCACATCATCACGTTCCTTTTTCAGCTGATCAACTGATTTCTTGTACTCTGACTCCTTGTCACGAAGCTGTTAGATTTGGAACACAATATTCGTATGGCGTTATTTGATTTGAGTCAAAAGAAAAAGTAATTTATAACCGAAATCCAACATCACTTTTATTTTCAACGTCCTTACTGATGTAATAAGTATATCCTTATTTGATAATTCAGTCTTATGGCGTGCGATCAAGTCCTTAATCTCTAACTCCTTCATAGTTTTCTCCTTTTCCAGTTCGGCAATCGTTTCGTGGGCGATGCTTTTGGCCAGAGATTCAGTGTCTGTCCTAGTTATGGCCATTTGCAGCTGACGTGTTAATTCGTTCCTTTCTTCCTCCAATTCTTGGTTTTGTCTTCTCTTTTCTTCAAAGTCTTCCCGTAAATCCGTCAATTGCGCTTTGTACAATGTCTATTCAATTACAAAAAATAATAATTTAACACTTTAGATCAGGCGGAGGCTTGATTATAATCACACATCTTGAATATCTAGATCACGCCTTGATGCTAACGGTCTTTACTTTCTAATTCATCAAGTTAATGCTTGGGGGTTACTTACTGAAAAATGCATTTCTGTGTCCAATTGCTCCTGAAGTTCTTTCATTTGCAAATCATCTACTGCTTTGGCAGATTTGATTCTTTGCAGGTCTTCCTCGGTTGATTTCTTTGTTTCTTTCATTTCAGCCAATTCCTTCTGGGACTGCTTTTCCTTGGTTTTCAAATGTGAGATCTCTGATGATTGTGAACTAATTTCGGATTGTAGCTGAGACCGCCGGTGTGTTTCCTGTTCTAACTGCGTTAAAAGGCTTTTCGTTTTCTCAATTTCTTGCCGAAGTTGCCCTTCTAGCTTTTGAAGCTCGGCACGAACCTGACGGTAGTCAACAGAAAGCATTGACAGCTGACGCTCCACTTCCTGTCCAGACTGTTCTGCTTGAGCTCGCTTTGACTTTTCTTCGTTTAACTTTGCTTGCAGAGCTAAATAATGAAAAGCAACAATTTATAAGCACATACAACAATTACGAGTTATATTTGGTATCTGGAACAATGATAAAATGCAATAAAAATAATCAAACCTTTGACTTGATCTTCTTTGTCGATGGATGGACTCTTTCTTTCCATCTCATTATGCATTGCTTTGACATCTTGTTCATATTTGGCACTTAACGATTTTAATTCTAATTTCAGAGATGCTGCAATTTTCTCTGACTGTACAAGTTTATCTAGAACACCTTTGTTTTCCTCCAGAGCTCTGCTCTCCCTATCTCTGCCCTTCTCAAGTTCTATCTGGAGAGTTTGCATTTTTGTTTCCACCTCATTTTTAATGGATGTCAATTGCAGCCTGTCATTTTCTTCCTTCTCTAAAGATATTTTCATTTCTGAAAGTTCTAGTTCAAGACTGGCTTTTATACTCTCCAATCCATTTACTTTCTCAGTAACTGATTGTTCCTTTGCAGACAAGAGCACCGTTAATTCACTAACTTGCTTCCGTAATCTTGATGACTGCTCGGATTCGCACTTCAGTTTGTCACTAAGCTCTGCCAACTATAAAAGACAGTTAGTTTAACATTACATAATAAATACATCAAGTTTACTGTTATGATTTCATAATTATAAGAGAATTTTACCTGTTTCTCCAAGTGCGAAATCTTTTCATTTGTTTGCTGATTATTAGACATTTCACGTGTCCTTTTGCTTTGCTCTTCGTCAAGTTTTCGCTTGAGGTCTAACATTGTGTTCTCCAAGTTTCTTCTTGATTCAATTTCTACTTCACTCTTTCTCTGAGCTTCTCGAAGTTCGTGTCTTAACAATGCCATACTTCTCTCCAAACTTCTAGCATCTTCCCGTAATGACTCTTCTCTTTCCGTGGCTGCATCTAACTGGGTTAATAGCACCCTTCGAGCATCTTCCAATTCGTCGAGTTTCACCCCACTGTTGTTTGCTACTTTGGTATCGCAATCCTGGCATATAAATACGATGCATAAATAGATATGTTCAATTGGTTAAATGATTTAAATCCTATGTTATCAGAGGCTTACGGTATTCGACGACACGCCATCCACCACATGATTAGGAGTGGAAGCACATTTCGAAGAGAGCAGTTGATAATCCCTAGAATACGTAAAACCAACGAAAGGAAGATGATTCCCAGCAAATGTTTTGGGAGTTGGAAAGTCTTCTTCTGGACTGTCATCTTTCTCAACGTCGTCAAAATTGCTTGTGTCATCGTCACCGGATAGTTCAGGCACAACAGGGGGAACATGCTGACGAATATTATCGAATGTCCATTGGTCATTGTTAAAGAATGGATGGCGTTTTATTTCTTCAACCCCTTTTCTTCCCAATCTACTATTTCTATCAGTTAGGAAGCCACAAATAAGATTCTTTCCGTCGGCACTAATGCTGATGTCGTCTGGGAACTTGAGTGAGTTTTTGTGGTCCATGATTTTTCCATACGTTCCTACTAAACTATCCGCATAGAACGGTGTATCCCCTACGAGCATTTCATACAAGAAGACTCCAACGGACCACCAATCACATTCACGACCGTATTCCCCTTCTCCACCTTGTGACTTTAGTACTTCGGGTGAAATGTAATCAGGCGTACCAACAGCCGTGTCTGAATGCACAAGACCATTCTGGACAAAAACAAAAGCACAAAAATTGTTATTATACCTTCACAAGTTTCACAACAACTGATAATGATTGGCCACCACAACAATTAAGCTTAAGCTTAATGCATATTTACTTCATCCATCCGCATACACGTTCCAAAATCGGCTAATTTTAAATGACCATGCTTGTCTAAGAGCATGTTGTCAGGTTTCACATCACGATGAACGAATCCCATTGAGTGAATTGCATCTAATGCTAATACTACTTCAGCACAATAAAACTTGGCCCATTTCTCAGGAACATCATAATTGGACATAAGATTTACCAAGTCACCCCCTGCGTAATTTCAAAACCAAATTTAGCATAAATGGTTCCTGATATCATCAAACTTAAAAGTGGAGGAAATAATCCAACTTAACGGTGTATACCTGGCATGTAATCCATGACCATGTACAAATACTTTGTGTCTTGGAAAGCAAAATGAAGTTGCACAATCCACTCTGAATTTGCATGAGCCATGATATCCCGTTCTTCCCAGAAAAATGCAGAGTCTGATCTCTTGATCATTTCAAACTTACTTAGCAATTTCATGGCATACACCTTCTGCGTTGATTTATGTCGCACCTAAAAACGGTATTAAGGTTAGAACAACACATTTTACCCCAACTTAGGTTTTAGGTAATTACAATTTAAAACATCTAACTTACCAATTGAACTTCGCCATATGCTCCTCGACCTATCACTTTTATAAGGTTAAAATCATCAGGTTTCATGCGTAGTTTACCTATGCCAGCGGTGCCTTTATCATCTACACAACAAATGAACGGAAACATTTCAATCTCAGAAGAATAATAAACGATGATACCTCTCCTGCTGACAATTGGTTTATACTTACATCGATTTAGGTAAGATTCGATGTTTTTCATTCGCTTCAAAGGGGGGTGATCGCAGTCTGCGACTAAGGCTTGGACGGTGTCCTAAAAATTAAATATCCATATTATTGTTACGTCGGTTTCGTATCTTTCTCGATATTTTTCAATAGTTTCGACGAATGAACTGCTTACCAAAAGGCAGTCAACGTTAAGAACACTTCGTGGGTGGGTGATGGTATCCTCTAGCTGAATCAGGCGTTCACGCCTGTCAGCATCCTCCACCGCCGCTAGCATTGTTAGTTTTTAAAAGGGTCAACTTCCCTTCAGAAGTGACACTGGTCTGACCTCTCCGACCTCACCTATCTTGACGTCTGGTGGGGGGAATACTGATTTCAAAAATGAATTTGCTACTGTATTAAGTAGCGTGGTCCATGCAAGGTGAAGTGTGAAGATTCACTCGTCGCCGACGATTCCACACCACTAATCAGAGTTCTGGCAGTTTAATTAGTTCATTCTCCCCAATTCCAATGATAGTTTACCTGGAATATAAAAAATCGATCAGCAAAACCGGAAACTGTATGACAACTATACTTCTACACATGGAGGAATTCATCTCTAATACGACAAATAATCAGTAAAGCATATACAACAACCAGTGTTGCTTGCTTGCCCTCGGATTTATCTTTCCCTAAAGTTATTTGTACTTGAATAAGGTAGTAAAGTAACGTATGAACAATATTGAATGATGGGTCTAAAAGGGCCGGATATAACTAACCAAGGAAAAACTCCAGTTGCGCATAAATAATGCATTCATCCACTTGTCTTCATTCGTTCATTCTTGTGGTTTAACTTATTAGTAATATTAATTTCTTGTTCGTCATGCATAGTTTTTAACGTAAAATGCAAACCACTACATAACACAGCCAATGGAAATATGCATGTATACCAAATTACTATACTCGTAATAATAACATGTAACTACAACACACATGTTTTTATTCGAGTGTAAATAAGGTCATTTAAATTCATTCGGCATTTCTCACTAAATCATTCATTTGTACATCATTTAAATGTTAATTCCTCAACCCTGGGCATCAACCGTCAATAAACGTCAAATGTACGTAAACTAAAACTTGAAATTGGAATGAAAAATAAGGCCAATTAAGTAAGTCATATCAAGGCAAAAATACAGCCATAGTTGTTGTCCTATGTCCAATTGTGTCGAAATGTTCCAGCTTCATTGCAAGCGGTTGGGGTTCGGGGTACAAACACAAACATGATAAATTGATAAGTAAAGTTATTAAGATGGATCAACTATGCACTAAAAATCGTAAGTAAATAAATAATCAGGTGGCTTGTCAGATCAAGCAGGAGCAGGTGCTTTAAATGTAAAACGCTTTGTATTTTTAAGTAATTAAATGCACCCAAATTAGTTTTCCCCACACTCCGCTTGAAATCGGGTTTACAATATCTGTGTAGATTCTAAATTTTCCGTCTCGCTAACTCAATAATTCATCTATTTTATAGCACACTTAATTCAATTAGTTGTATCCTTCAATGCTAATTTTTATCTAGCATTTTGTCCTGGAATCTCCAGCTGGGGTTACCATTTGGGGTTAAAACATATCGCAAACATAATTCAGACATTTTATGGCTATTGAGAGGTTTATGAGTTTAAGCAGGAGCAGGTGCTTTAAATGTAAAACGCTTTGTATTTTTAAGTAATTAAATGCACCCAAATTATTTTTTTAAATATTGAATGGCAAACGTGTTTATATGCACTACGACAATCGAGCTTAATCTCAATTCACAGTAATAATAACAATAACTAATAATTGAATGTAATAAAAAATACTCACGGTGTTCACGTACATTATTACAAACTAAATAACACATTTTATCATCCCGAAACCGTTAACTTGACTGTACCCCATCCACCTACTTGCTTCACTTCACTCACACACTCAACATTCACTTTTATACAATCCTCATCATTTTACGGACGGATGGCAGACCAATTTCTTAAATGTTAAATATTTTTACACTCCACTTTTCCCAATATTATTACCGCATATTACTTTGTGATAAAATATATCTCTGATATACTGGACAGGCACTTGATTTTTATGAGGAAAAAGAGGTTTCAATCTTGCTCTATTTCATTAGTCATTAATATGTATGAAATATAATACTAGAAAAATATAAGAATACTTAAAAACTTATTTAGTTCTGCTTGTAAAAAACAACATAGCAAGAATTTATTGTGGACCTGAGGTAAGTATTAAATATTATTAGTTAGCTGATTTATTGCGGGGTATTTACTTATTAAAGAAAGATGTAGAAGAGGGTATTGGGGTTGGTGGATGTGAATGATGTGATGTATGTGAATTGATATGGGGTCTGTACATCCAATGTATATAATACAGTGATGTGATATTATGTGATCATCCTGATGATCAACACCACCACCATCATTGAATTCTACCACCAAAGTAAAATATCCCTAAAAAGAACCAAAATGCAAGCAAGAGGAGCATCATGCTTCATGCTACCAACACCAACAACCATTCACATTATTCACATCGCCGAGTAGTCATCATCATCCTGTCCTGATCCTCTTTCTTGTGATGATGGTCAAGTAATCGTGGAGGTTGCTGAATGAGGGAGCCTTCTTCTCCATTTCGGCTTGCTCTATACTCCAAACTAAACCATAAAGTTTTTTTTCTCTTTAAAATACTCTTTCTAGCATTACTTCATTCCGCCAACAACCTCTGCATAGAATTATGTGCTATGTACTTATATGTGTACTCGAAAAATTGTGAATTTTTTTTCCATCGTTGTCCATTTTTCCTTTGCGAGGGTATATACATTAGAGACATCCTTTTGAAGAAAAGTTAAATTGGGATGATACGTGGTTTATAGGTTCCATCCATTTTTCATCCTTATGCAAATGTATACAGCAGCAGCGGCGAATATTTATGTATGTGAGAGGAAAAACCGAACCCTGAGTGATTGTTATATATGCATCAGGATTATTCAGGATATTTCATTCTATGAAGAAACGCATGTAATATGGATAGAAAAAAGTGTTAGCGTTCCTCACTAATGTTGTCAGACAAGAGACGAGAAGGAATGATTGGAGTGAAGCACCAATCATTATGTTGCATATATGCATACCAGAACCAAATTACCAAAATGCCTTCACGCCATACCATACATACCTATTAACATGCTCGAATAGGCTAGCTGGCTCGGATAGGGATATTATCTTGTGAATGATTCATGTGTAGCCTGGTTTTGTACTTATGGCGAAAGACATTAAAAGAAGGTATATTGTAAAAAGTAGAGATAGATCGGTGGAGTATAAGATATACGCAATACATATATGCATATTGTGGAAATACGGAGAATCAGTAGCATGCAACCACCACTGCACTGCTGCGTTATGTATTTTACACATATCCTGGTTTATCCTTGCTAAACTGCTAATACATATTATTGACATATCGTTCCTTTAATGAATGAGACTGTGGTGGTTTGTGCATCACCATCACCACCACCTAGTGTACACTTAGGTATTAGCATATTTCGCATACAGATTTAAGTATAAATTTGAGAAATGTTTTCTTGATATGATGTGTAAAACAACGCTTCGATTAGACCGTCAGTATTGGCATCTGACTTCACTTTCATAGATCAGTACATTTTACTTTATATCATATCCTTCTGTCTGTGGCATCGCGACGTGTATTTTTGAGTTTCTTCATGAAATACAAATAAAATCTTTTAAACCTTCCATTGCGTCATGTGTCATCACAGCATCGATGCTTTATCGTAATACGCATGTGTATTTATATACTCGTTGCAAGGTTTGTTAGAATTGAAATGTTGGATTTGGGGACGAATCAGTTATTGAGTTATGTCGTTGCATACCAAATACCAATGCGACTGAATATTTTGCA
>JAHZNA010002124.1:0-10057 GCA_027743935.1 Sinodicranocentrus sp. ZH6
TAAAATAGCTCAATTTTCTTTCATTACTGAAGGTTCTACAGTTACAACAAATAATATACACGCTGTAACAAGAAAAGTTTATTTCCTTAAAAAAATATGCAAATAAGCCTGCGTTGTGTGTAAAACGGCGACGAAACTCACATAAGAGTTTTTTCCTTGCGGTAATAATATTATAGAGGCTTCATCACTATCCGCCTATAACTCTGGCTCGTTTTCCTCAGGTGAAATTTTTGTGTCGTAAGTCAAAATTTCATTGAAATTGCTGAGCTTTGTTTTCCACTTATAACATTCATCTTTTCTTCACTTTGTTATTGTTTCAAACGAAAGTGAGCAATTGGGGAGAGGAACAAATAGTGGAATAACAACAACAATGCCCAAAAAATTGTATACAAGTGCGAACTACAACCGCGCCGAAGGTAATCATTACCGTCATGCAATTGCCAATTGCACATCTCCGCTTTTCTTGGCACTTAAACTTGTGTCATGTTATCATCATCGTCGTTATCAACAAAGTTAAATATGTGAGCAATATATAATCCTTATCGCGAGTGGGGAAGCTAGCTGTGCGGTCATTCTTTTCCTCTTGGAGGAAGAAAATAAATATTCTTCTTCCTCTCGTCCCAACTGGGTGTTTTATGACTTGTCGATATCTTTGTATTCCGTTCTATACACTATAGCAGTGCATGTGGTCATGATGTGGACATGCGAGAGAGTCGAGTAGGTCAATTCCTTTATGCTTTTTGACCCCTGGTTAGGCGCAAATCCTTCACCACTATCACACCAAACTTTTATCTTACAACCCTCGTGCTGTGTTCCTGTCTGATTCGCTACGTGTGTGGGATATAGCAATATGAACAAGTGCAAAAAAAGTTAAAGAAGATGCCCTTTCATGCAAGCATGATGATCAGTACACTGTGTACGCATTACTGTAGTTGTCGCATCACAAGTGCCAATTCTTATCCATTTGTTTTGCTCACTGAATTTCTAATATAATTCCATCATGTTGCGTTAATGTATGAAGCGTAAAAGTATCAAGAAATCTGTACCTTTGGAGGAAGATATTCCAAGAAAATTTAAATAACATTGGCTAGTCATCCATGAAATTAAGCTGTGATGTTATTAATTGGCATACATTTTCTAGCAAAGCTAGCATTTCTGACAAAGATCGCATACTGTACATGAAGGCATATGAAAACCTACCCAATCGCACAAGTGCAATTTATCCAAATCAGGGTCAGGTTTAACACTGATAGAGCTCGAGTTGCCCGAGGTTCTCCGATTCGAACTTGAGATGAGTTGCTGCGTTCCCTGAGAGATTTTCTCGAGAAACATGGACAGCTCCAACGCTTCTGCGACCAATGCCCTGCAGACTGCTTTGTAATGTGCGTCCGCTGCTGCTTGTCCTTTCTCCCCATTATTACTTCCACTGGCATTCCCAATCGTCGTCAGAACAGAACTTACTAGTCGACTCCGACATAGCTAAACAGGATTAAAAACGACAACAGTAATTAAATTTGCATAAATTTTACTTTTCATCCTAAAAGGTCAAAAAGGAGAAAAGGGGACATTCAACCCCCAGAAAAACGCATTAATGGTTTATGATTCATTTTTATAATGTCAAGCGAAAGTCTACAATAAATGATAAGTTGCACTTTCAGTCAGAAATGCAGTCAAGACTATCCACCTTTTCTGCAATTTGTCCTAATTTTCACTCGAATAAAGGTTAAACGCAGAGCATATCCCCCTTAAAAGGTGGTAATTTGTTGACAATGAAATGCTAACTACTTACACACAAACACAATTTAGGATCATCACTCATTTATACTCATTCATTGTATGCGCGCATTCAGCAGAAAATGTGATGTGAACCCTTATCCCTTTTTCTTGAGATGTAAAAACATTTTTACTCATAGTGACTCGCCTGCGCACATACAATAAAATACCCAAGCACATAATGGGATTTATGAAGGTGCTAATGTATGCAACGAATGGGTTGAGAAGAGGCATAAAAGCAATTTTACATTTCCTTTTTCTACTTTCCAACAAGACTTTCCAGTTTCTCAGTCTCCATTAAAACCTGAGAAGAGAACATATTATATTTTTATATAGCATCTTCACACGCAGCAGAAGACGCGATAACTCTGGTTGTGCAAAATTGTGTGATGTGCGGCGAAGAGACAATATCGATCATTAACTTAGAATTTTTCCAAGAATGGACATTGACCATGTGGCATTGGCTCAATTATGGTGAGAAAACACAACTTTCAAAGACAATATATGAAATCCCATCGCCTCACGCCAACTAGACCGTGTGTGGATTCAAAAGATAAAATCATAAAAGTGTGATATCAACTTCAAGATGGGATTAGAGTTTCAATGGAATAGCAACAAAGTCGGCCAGCCTACACGCGTGAAACTTTCAAAACCCAAGAACATTATCGACTTTCTGAAAGTGATCTTTTTTTCGCTTTCTGTCAAAAATCCAAAATAAACTGTTCCTTATATTGTGGTACAAACAATGGCAAAGTCCATAAGCAGCTTCTACTCTCGTTAGCAAAATACAATGGGAGAAATGACCACAAAGACAGTTTTTCCAACTCGAAGCAAGGGGATTTTCATTATTTTCATGAAAGAGAGGGAAGCCTTGTTATAAAAGTTCTTATGCTAAATGTCCATCTCGTTTCCTTTTCCAGTCATCCTTGTCACATAAAGTATCGCAATCTGCCAGTCAAAGAGGAGTGATTTGAAAACAAACAATGCCATAACGTAATATATATAGACATTAAGACAAGTGGAAGTACACATATATCACCATTGTTATTTCTCTCTCTCCTCTCAAAATTGCTCTTTCGAGTCAAGTCAAGTTTTGGTTTTCATCTTAAACCGTTTTGCTCATGCAAGTTGGATTTTACAAACTCTGCTGGTCATTTGCAGTAGACATTTTCGTTGTGGATTTATTGCTTGTGGCAGCCAACTAGACAGCAGCTTGTGCTCCTCCGCTCAATTACAATGCCTACGTACAAATTCTCTTCTTTACCACAGAAAGTAAAGGGTCTGAGACCAAAGTTAACCAGAAACTTAACCAAAAACTATTACAATATGTGTACATTTCACAATCTTGTCTAGGTACGTGTTCACAATGAAGTCTTACCAAAGGCACTAGTTAACCTTGGAACTTGAATCGAATAAATGATTTTTCCACTTACGACAACACACACAAACACCAACTCAAAACAAAAGCAATTTTCCACAGGGGCACATTATACATGCAAACATGCCCGAGCAATCAAGGAAAGTTTGCCTACAAAAGGAAATAAGAACAAATATAAAGATTATTTAACGGGGAGCCTTTGCCCTGGTACAAATAACTCTCGTACCGCTTTGCACTGGTCTCTTTGCCTTAAATCCTAGAATAAGAGAATGTTTACCATGATTGAAAATCAATGCATACATTATCCTCATTAGTTCAATATTGTCTTTTTTGATTTTCTCTACTTGTTCCCAACCTTTGTATTGAGAAGGATCCTTTTAGAAACTTGCTGTTTTCAATTGAATCTCATTTACTCCTCGATTTCATGCGAACATGCCGTGAAACAAATGACTTTATCGTGTGTGACCCTCAAAAACCAAAATGTATCGCACCAAAAGGGAAAATTTATTTTCCATTAGATTAAAAGTAGGTATTACCATTATCACACTTGCATGTATAACGTAATGTATGCATAAGAATTTCATCACAATGACGGTCACACTTTTTCAGACTTGAATACGAAATAACTCTCTTTTAGTCATGATGATGCCATACTAGTTTCGTTTGCTTCATTCAACTCATTCGTAACACTGCTGAGGATATGTAGGTATGCAAAAAAAGGAAGAAACAAAACCCATTGGATTCTTTTCCTGCTTCCACAATCGCACAGTAATAAATAATAGAAATAATTTTTGTTATCGTGTGTATATGTCCGCTCACATTCCTCACTTTTGTGATTATGATTAGTGGAATACCTAAGGAATGCGCATGCACGCACAAAAAATCCCAATGCTAAACTGCAATCTGAAATGAATGACAATATGTGCGGTGGCTACTATAAGAATTTATAGATCAAGGATCACCTTGCGCTTTGCCAATTGTAAATCAAGCTCCATAGTGTGATTTGCAGTCTACAGCTCTGTAAAATAAGATTGACTCTATACGGCAATATGCATATTTTTGTTTAAATATGTATGTATATATGTGTATATATCTTCAGCTATTTACATACATTCATTCTTTTCCATTGGGAATTCGGCCTTTAATGTAATCAAAGGTATTGAAGCTGTCAAAAATGCAGTTTAAATAGCCATAAATGCTAATAGACTAATAGTAAAATGTACACTTTATTCAGAATGCTAGCCTATAATCAGAGTATTTATTCGTAAAAATATTTTTTTATTTCCTTTATTCGCGTAACATCTTATTATTTAAGGTTGGAAAGATGGTTTCATCCTCGTACTCACAAAAAGCATGAGCATAAAAAATTCATTGTCTATTTGAGATGCATATTTTCTCAGGGATGCAAATCTGTCCGCATGGATATTCTTGATTATTAAAGGTGATGACAATTCAGATCTTGGAGGATTTTAAACCCCGCCTCGCATCTGCATGCACACAGTGCTTTAATGAAGCCTGGTGATGGACACTTGGTAAACTTGAAATGTCATAAGTGCTAGATTTGTTCAAGTCACAACAATTGAAGACCTCCCAGTGATGAGTGGAAAATTAATTAATTATGGATATGTTAATCTCAGTACTAAACGTATTTTCGAATACTTCTCTATATATACATCCGAATGCATTGTCCTCTTTTCAACTTTTTTTCCTTCTATGAACCATTATGATTTTTTGCTCTAGTCAAAGAGGAGTATGCCAGGATTAACTGATATATTCAAGGACTCTATTGTAGTATTGTGTGGTCAATCGAGTTTGATACGAATTGGGCGCATGTCGCCATCATCATGTATCGACATGTAAAACTTGAATGCAAACACAATACGAATTTCTGCACTACCTGCTCGAATTTTCAGTGTGCGCTGCCAGTCTGATCTATATCATTAAATGCACACCTCATTCAAGATAACTAGTTATAATTTGACTCTTTAAAAAAATACTTGCTCATATACTCCCATTCAATAAAGTAATGTCATTTTTTGTTCCCTGTCCGTTCAATCCACCCCTTTTACTTTGAACAATATAAGCACACATAATATGTCCATCGTCCATCCAAGTCTTTCCCATATTTCGTTATTGTCTTCGCCAGCTAGCGCTGAACATGTTTTTTTATTTTTTTTATTACGCTTCATTAATTTATTCGCCGTGTCTCTCTGGAGGCGGAAGTTATGTATGCATGGATAGATAATCGTGCAATGTAATCCAACACACCAACACAATTCTTTATGTAAATTAAATGAGTCCACAGTCTATCCTTTCAAATTAGCTCGTTGCATACTCACATTTTGAACTAATCCTTGCCAATTTCCAGATGGCTACTCTACCTGAACCTGATTAAAGGAGACATGCCTCCATATTCTAAACTGTCTTTTATATTTTCATATATTCCCTTTAAAAATTATCTCAATCTACTATGTACATTCATATTTAATTGCACCAGAATGGAAAATTGGGATCGTTGTGTTTTTTCTTTGTAACGAAGATTGAGTGAATGCCAAAACGCCAGCAGTGAAGAATAGAATGTGTCCGATATAAAAAGTAACTTTTTTACGTCTCCCGACAGACTGAGGAGGAGCGTTACATGATCATTCATCAATGTTGTAGCGAGATCATTATTATTATTATTATTAAAGGTTGTAGATCGTTATTTGTTTCCTTTTTTTGCTACACCGATCAACATAACTCAAATAGGGATGTGTTTCACATCACATTCATCTCATATTGCTTTCTTTAGTTAAATTAGCTTAATTGGGAGGTTTGATAAGGAGAAAACAAGAAAATAGTTATTTGCAGTTGTCTTTTTTGTTGATCGTGTCGTGTAGGATGTTTTTTGCTTGACTGGATTTTTTGCCTTGTAGCTCTAATCTAACATATTTGAGTGATAAGGAAAAAACAAGGTAAAAACGTGCACTTCTCTTACCTCGAGTATACTGTCAAAATTAAACGCTCTGTTGGCCATGCGGTCGTCGTCGGAGTCTCCAGAATCTCTCTCAATACCTTCGTCGTCTGTCTCTGGACGCTCTGCATTCTCATCTGAAACAGAAAAAAAGAATTTTATAATACTTAATTATCCAACAGAAACGAGTCTTTGACGCTGCCTTTTTTGGTTTATGAATGGATGCATTATTTATTAAACCAAGGGAATCGACAGGAGGAGAATATATAATTATTTGGTGTGGGATGAAGCGACAGCGACATATGAAGCCAAAAGCTCTCTTAGAATAAACGCGCAAAAGGTTTGAATATTATTCAACCGCAAGGCAGAATCCAAGGTTTAGAAGGGTAATTAACAGGTTCCGAAATTGAATCAAGGGGATCAAATAGAATTAAGTTGACTGTGATGGATGAGGTGGCGGAGGTAAAGCAAAGCTAGTTGCTTTTCCAGCAAAAGCCAATTACAAAAGTTGTCCTTGTACTAGGAACTATTCGGCGATGCGGAAAATAGGATTGAAATAGGCATTTAGCTAGAGTGAAAATGAAATTATAACAATAAAAGTGACACACGTGTGGAAATGCTATCTGGTCTATGCTTTTTGGGGAAAATCCTCTTATCTATCTCATAAAAGCAATTTTTGTGACACCATCAGAAAGTAAAATTACTTGTTGTTTGGCATGTTGGCATGCATCGTGCTCACCACATTTATCCCCTCCTCAAGTTTCATAGGAAAACATGACTTTTTCGACCAAAAAATCACCTTGTGTGCATAATGTTTCTGAGGATAATATAGTAATTATTTATATTATGCAAAGAAAGTACAATATAACTGTCAAAAAATCAGTAAGGAACACATCAGCAATGACAATTTTATCCATTGACTGACACCAACACCACGCAGAAAACCATAACCATTTATACAGCACACTCACCATGTCATGTCATGCCATATGGTTTTCTCACTAATTGACTCATTGTCAGAAAAACTTCGTAAATCATCAAGTCTCCCCAACTCATACACGCATTTCATTTCTGTTTTCGCATTTTTGATGAAAGGTCAAACTCGAATATCAGAAATTCAATGTGACTTCGTCTATCTTTCAATGCGTAGCCTCAAACTGATAAGAAAAAAGGTTTTTTTGAAGAAAGCAACCAGCACCACTCAACAACATGACCATTACTGTGATTTTTACGTTTCATAAATTATATTTTCAAGAAGTTAAAACTTATTGCCCCGCTCTACCTGCGTGCATTTTCATATTATGCACACACAGGTATATTTTCTCGTTTGTCATCTCGAGTAAAGTTGTTTGATCGTAAATGACCATTCTCTCGTTATATGATAGTCTCTGTAATGTATGTAAAAGCTCGTGATGAGCTGTGGATACAAAAGTTATGACAGCCGGGACTTGAACCCAAGACACTGTATGATCTAGACCAGAGCTTTACAGACTGCTCCATAACGTCAACAGTTGAGAACGTAGAGAATAAAGCGTAGAGTCTTTAAGACGTGGAGATGTAGATATAGATATGCTACAGTCTCCTTATAGCAAAAATAATCACGTTTATACAGATGCTCAGACAGGATTATTTATTGGCTAGATGAGCCCACCAGTTTTAACTCTTATAAATACACACATATCTGCATCTTATTGCTCTGCTATCTCTCTCTCCTTTGACCACATATTCACACATTTACGCATTCTGTCTTTCACAGACACCTTCCCTTTTTTCTCCCTGTGGTATTTTTCTCTGCCTGATACATACGTCATAACGAGATAGGCTAATTGAGCTCTAATTTCTCCACGCAGGCGAGCAAGGAAAATCTGAAACACGAGCTATTAGCATATATTACATCCGTAAGTAAGGGCATCCTTCACCTGACATTTGGAATGAGAGGCTGAATTATGGCCACATTAATTTCGTGCAGAGACCAGCAGCAGCAGCCAACACATCAACATGATCCCCAATGAGAATTATTCATTTTTATGCATGTATCTGAGCAAAAAGTCTTGTCTTTCCATAATGTGACAAGTAATCAACGCATAGGAGCGTAAGGAGAAACAGGAAACGCGAAAATGAGCAGAAATTCCTATAGCACATTTTTTCTTCCGCTTAATGGGCCTATGCATATATTATTATTACGGTGCAAAATGCAATTGCACTCTCGTCATTCTACAAAAGTGCCATTGGGATGTGTGCAATTTTGAAAGAGAAAAAAAAATGTTTGTACACAAAAATTTAATATGGTGATTGTAGCAAGACAAAATGAAGGTATTTTTTCAAAGTGATATTAAAGCGAAAACAGTTTTGTATATTTACTTACACATATTCCATCCAAGTTGCCTACACAGATAGTTAAGTTTCACTTTGCTCACCAGCTCGTTTGCAAATCTTAATAAAATTTATGCTAATCTCTCTACGAGCAAGGGGAATTTTTCAGTGAGCACAAAATGGCAAAGAGAAAAGTGAGAGAGAAGCTAGTTACAAGAAGTTACATATAGTCAGCAATCATCTAATCCCTATTCAAATAGGCATGATGAGTTTTGAGAAATGGGATTGAATTGCATTCCATACAAAACCCTTTCTCATTCACGCATGCAATCCCACATTCACATCTCTTCGCGTAAACATTCATTTTTTTAATCAGATGTGTCCGGCAATTATACTTATGCGTGTTGTCTACAAAACGTGGTAACATAGAGAATATTTGTAAAGTATCATAACACTACACATACTACACACACACTAGGCAGAGCTACGATAGAAAACATATATGTAGTAAAACACATTAAGATATCATGCGCATATAGGTATTAGGTATGTATATACCTGAAAGTATCACGTTATTGTCGTGGAACGCCTCTGAGGGATTAAGTTACAAGAAAAAAAACTTTCTTCCCAAAAATAAACTTGTATGTTGTGTCTGTTAAATGCTCATAGAGAATCTTACATACGCATGCGTCGACATCATTGAGGAACAAAAAGAAAGTCCTACTGTCAACCGAGACTAAATAAATGAATGAAATGAAAACTGATAGCACGAGCATGCAGGATGACGACGAATTCACACAACAACATTAAAACCATTATTAACTACACAAATCTATTGTCCAAACCGAGGGACGGAGATAACAACAAATGGAAAGAAATTTGTTTGTCCCACCCAAAAAAAATCCCTATTTTCCATCTCTCACTCAGCATGGATGCAGTGCATGAAACAACCATCTTGAGAGTGAAATGTGATGTGATGTCAAGTCAAGTATAGTATGTGGCTAAATACGTTGTTTATGTAAAAATAAGAGGTTGTGTGTATTCGTCCTGTCACAGTAGTACAACGTACAACTACACAATCTCCTAATAAGAATGTCTACAAACAAGGTAGACAGAGGGGAGAATCATGAGGATGGGGAAGAATAATGGGAAATATATCTATTTTCAAAGGTCTAACTTGTCTCTCGTGAGTTGTGTCCTCTTCGCAAGAATTAATTCTTTTCTTGGTTTTTAAAACCTATTATTATATTAAGGAGTTAAGAGTAATGTGACAAGGGAAATATTGCAGAGTTCATTGTCTGCAGTGTTATGTTGCTCTCTAGTATTAAAAATGAGCTCTGAAAGCTTGAAACATTCTGTCGATGTCTATTTTCCCCTAGATAAGTACTTTTACGTGACATTGCACGTTTCAAAAGGATATCAGGATTTTTAATCGGGTCCCAATCAACTTCTCTCTCGAGGGACTAATTTTTTTTTCATTCATTCATCTCGAATATGAATGTGCATTTAATAGGAATTAAGTTGTTCATGAGGTTGTTAATAAAGTATGAATTGAGAATAAAAAGGGAAAAATTGATAATGTCCTTAATTCCTTTTTATTTGACCCTAGTCATTCATTCCACAGAATGAAATTCCTCTTT
>JAHZNA010002125.1:0-21751 GCA_027743935.1 Sinodicranocentrus sp. ZH6
ACCTCCGTATGAAATACTTCTGATTTTCACACGCCAAACTAGTTAGTTTAGACAACATTTAATTCAGTTTACGTGTGAAGGTACCTGTCAGGCTAATACTATACGTTGAGATTAAAGATCCATTCATTATGACGCTTGAGCGTTACCAAGGTCGAGCTTTATGGTACTTGAGTAGCAAACATCCCGATTTTGTCCAAATCACAAAAAATTGACCGCATGTCCTCCATTCCATTCAACTTTGATTTTGACATATTTCCTCCGTGTTAATAGCAGTGTGTGTGTATCATTAAAATCGTAGTATGCTTCGAGGGCCTATAATTTGAATAACGTTTATAGGTTGTATTCTTCTATATGCAAGATCATGAGATGCGAATGTGAAATGCTTATGCGTAACTGGTTTCTTAGATACCATATTTACATAAATACCAATACCATAAATAAACGCGTTTTACAACACAGCACAACCATTCACAAAATCTCGTAAATAAACACATCAAATTCAAATCGCATCATCCATTTAAAATTTTAACCAACCTTTACTTTATTTACCATTTCTTAAAACTCACTCAAAATTCGGCCAGTAATACATATGTATTTGGGATTCGATTGATATAATCCAGCAGGAAAGGGGTTCCATATTATAATAACTATGGGTAAGGTGAGCGAGTTCTTCATTAGACATCCATTCCTTAAAGGACTGGTAGCGTATACAATCCTGTGGCCGACTGCAAATATCGTCCATCAACTAAGAGACAAGTCCCGGAACAAGCTAGATTACTACGCTGCAGCTCGATATGGCATGGTCGGTGTCACCTGCGTGCTTCCAGCGTTTTATGGATGGCTCAAAACCATTAACAGACTTATTCCTGGCACGCATCTTGCCGCATGTCTTAAAAAGGTGACTGTCGCAGCAAATACATCCGCATATGTTTCAATTAAAGTTTCGAATTAACCATTAATCAATTACTTTTTATCCGTTTTGAAGGTCGCATGTGAGCAAACATTCTACTGGCCTGTGGCTATAACTGTATTTTTTGGTGGTGAGTGCAATTTATTGACATGTTGTATTATAATAAATATATGCTTTCAAAGTTTTCCCCAAAATACAATATCTAATTTGTTGGAATTGGAACATGTTCTTTCTTCGAAGGTATGAATTTCTACGAAGGTCGCACTTTTGAACAGTTTACAAAGGAGTTGAAAGAAAAATACGTTAAAACTCACATGGTAAGTCAGGATTACACTTTACAATCAGAGCTAATACATTTTCAATGAAATCTTAAACATTCTCAAAATTATTGTATGTATTCTTATGTTTGAAATTCTAGACTGGTCTCTGTTTCTGGCCGTTTGTTGCTCCCATTGTCAACTACAGTAATTTAGTGAAGGATCATAATAGAACACCGATCGCAGCCACTGCCAGCTTCATCTGGGCGTCTTTCCTGTCTTATGTGAAAGACTTGGAATCGCATCAGATCTTACCCAAGGAAACAATTATTCCCAAACATCCACCTCCACCTGCTCGTTAATTTCCCTGTCCAAAATTGTCTGTGGTGTCCATATTAGTCGTACATTAACTATTCGTACAAAATTATTCGTGGTCAGTTTCACAATCATCTCTGTAAAAATCTTAATGCTTACCAGGAACAAAATGCAAATAAATTAAAGTCAAACCAAACACTTAATAAATAAAATTATTGGTTTTTCACTCTTTCCATCCACTATGCATAATTATTTATTTATTTATGAGAATAACGGGTATTGAATTGAAAATAGATATTTTATTTAAATAATCATGCTTTCGAAAATATATTTTTTCTTCGTATATATTTTATTTTATAATAAACCATATGGGAGGGCCTTAACGATCACCGAATCATTTATGTTCACGTCCAGGTTCACTTCTTTTTTATTAGCTGTTTGACAAAAATAGCAATGAATTCTTTATACAATTACTTGCATACATTTTTGGTGGATTGGATAGTTAGATGAATTTATATATCGTAGCAGTTCTGCATAATATAAATATCCAAACCCAAATCTTACTTCATCATGATTTATAACCCAAATATTAAATTCTGCTATTTGACTAGTTCATTGCTTAGCTATATGTAAACTTTCTGATAATTAAGTTTATGAAGAATCTTATTAGTTTTACTCTGGTAGCCTGTCCGGCCGCCGGCCGGCCGCAGAAAATTTTGACCTTAAAACATTCCGCGCTCTCCAGGCTGAACGGTTTGACTTTTTCATATTCTGTTTTCTACTATCAATACCTACAGAAATGGGCTAATTAACTATTGCTTATCAGCAAAATCTAAAAGGTCCCTCAGGCCCTACGTAAGGTCATAAGCTTTAAAAACTCTTCGCGCTCTCCTGGCTGAACGCTTTGACTTTTTCAAGTTCTGATTTCAGAATTCGATACCTATGGACAAAGGCTTATTTTTTATTGCTAATCCGCCTCATCCGAATGGTCCTTAAGGCCCTGAATAAGGTTCTTACTGTCAAAATTTCACATATAGCGAATAATATATCATTCTTCCGCATTTTTAAAGAATATTTTCTTTCTATTAACCTTAATCGTTTATTTTTATCTAATTTTGCTGTGTGACGGATTTCAAGAAAATGGATGTGAAGACAGCAAGGTTAACTTATCCAAAAAAAGGCTAAAGTTCACTCACACAAGTAGTCACAGAGTTAATATACATTTGTTTTCCCTAACCTTTTAAAAGACGCATCTATACCCATATCACAGTTTGTTTCGTCTTTATACGCACTAAATTCATTTTAGCTTGTATTGATTTAGCTAGTATGTTTGCCCGTCTGTTAGTCTGTCAACGCGATTCTAAGCATATGCGTGGACCAATTTTTACCAAATTTTATACATAAGGTACATTGGGTCAAGACTCAAGAACTCCACCGGGACATACGTTGGGCCAAATCAAACCACGTAGGGTTAGGTTTTTTCTCTTATGACACCCTATGCCAAAATTTAGCAAGATAACATACCAAGGGTGATTCCTTAGACCAAGGGTAATCAATTATGCAAATATTCAGCTTTATCGGTCAAACCCCTGGCTGGGGTGCCGGGGGACATAAATTAGATAATGGGTCGCTTTCTCCTGGCCATATTGATGGATTTCTACAAAACTTTGTGTACAGACATATTTGGGACAACCGCTACCGTGGAAAATATTTCCATATTTGGGGCCAAATCGGCCGATCCCCCGCCCCCAGGAAGTGGGTAATACATACATCACAATACAATTTAGCATTAGCTGCTTATCTATAGTTGCTTTATAGCCAGTTTATTCATCTCGGATAACTTCCTTAAACTTGTTTCTCGTTTTGTTCCTGCATTGCATTGCTCTCAATCAATAGACATATCTTCCTATCTGAACCATACATGCATACCTAATTACAATGTTTAGTATTATCTTCTACTCATACAATGTTATATTAGTTCATACATATAATTATTTCACGTATTTACTAAACAAAATGCGTCAAATAGGCATGACCATACATTTTCTTACTGTTTCTTGATGCATACATACATACAGTCATGGTTTGTTAGTGGGAACGTAGATGTAGAATTTAGTTGAATCTATGCTACGTTTAAACCAAATAAAAATATTTAAACTTAACCCAATATATTCCCTATCAAAGTCAAATAAATATCAAAATGCTGATTTTTTTCTGGCTTGGTGCATTTTGCATTAAATTAATTTCTGCTCAAGATGCACAGTCTTTTGATTTTATTGTTGGTAATTTCACGATTTTGTTAAATATATGTTCTTCCATCTCTNATCGTTTTTCAACTTGATTTTAAATGTAAATTTCTAGCTGGAGCTGGAACAGCAGGCTGTGTGATTGCCAGCCGTCTAAGCGAAAATGGAAAGTTTTCTGTGCTTCTTCTGGAAACTGGTAATGTTCCACACCCAGAGTTGGACGTTCCTGCTTTAGCTGTAAAGCACACATTGAGTCCAGAATTTGCAGCAGTATACGAAACCGTGCCACAAAAGAATGCAAACTTGAAACATGGTGGAGTGAGTTTCGACTTTGTTTAAAATTTTCAGTTTATATAATAACCAGAAGTCATAAGTTACGGTTAATTGTTGCTTATAGATTGTAACATACTCGCACGGAAGAACATTGGGAGGAACAAGTTCCATAAATTATATGTACTTCAACCGTGGAAATCCACATGATTTCGACCACTGGGCGAACCTAACTGGTGATTCTAGTTGGAGATACTCTAATCTGCTGAAATATTTCAAAAAGTCAGAAAATTATTTTGGAGACTTTCCATCTGATCAACACGGTCATGACGGTCCGATTACAGTAAGTAGACCGAAATATGCACCTGGACTAGACATTTGGCTACAAGCTGGAAAAGATCTAAGATATGAAATTGTCGACCCAAATGGCCCTCAACGAGTTAGTAAGTACAAGTTGTGATTTAAATTTTGTAAATTGCAGTCATGTGCTTCACACAATTAACTCGATGAAACTCCATGTAGGCTTTACTCCAGCTGAATACAGCAAAAAGTCTGGGAAGCGGGTCAGCGCCTATACGGGTTACATCAAGCCGTACATTGATATCAGAATGAATCTCAAGGTTATTACGAATGCTGAAGTGGAACAGATAGTTTTTGAAGGGACAAGGGCCATCGGTGTTAAATATGTGACAACGGCAGATGGTGGTTCCTCAGTCTTCGTTAAAGCTGATATGGAGGTAATAGTATGCGGCGGAGTCATTGGTTCTCCTGTGCTACTAATGAAGTCTGGGGTTGGTCCCAAGGACGAACTAGAAGAGGGAAAGATTTTTCCCGTCAAGTATTTACCTGTCGGTAGAAATCTTCAGGATCATACGACAGTAAAAATGGAATTTGTCATAAACGATAAATCTACCATTTTTGACGGTGATGTTATTTTAAGCCCAGAAACACGAAAAGTCTACGATGAATTTGGAGAAGGTATCAGCAGTATACTTCATCTGTCATTTCATTACATATTTTTCTTTAGTTACTCTCCTGTTCAAAATGTTCATTCATCATTTAATAGGTCCCTACTCTTCTACCTATGGCTACACTGGTCAAGCTTTTTTATCTACGACTTTCCAACAGAAAACAGACGTTCCAGATTGGCCCGATATTCAGTATATGTTTATGAGCAGTCATGATATTCCCGGTTTGTTTCCTCCAATTTTCGACGACATTGATCTCAAGAAAGACGAGGCGGTCATTTCCTGCAATGTTTTACTTGCTAGACCACGCAGCCGAGGAACAGTGACTTTAAATAAAATTAACATTCGTGGCCCAGCTTTAATCGATTTTCAGTATTTGACGGACCCGTACGACATCGAAGTGCAGTTAGAAGGTACACGTTAAAGTATTTAAAACTATTAACTCAACCTTATGAGTGCTGTGTAATCAAACTTGTAACTTTTCAGGAATCAAGACATTGCTAAAGCTATACGAAGAAACCCCCACTTACCAAAAATTGGGTGCTCGTATTCCACCAAACAAGCTATCTCAATGTGACGACTTCGAGTTCCGGTCTGATAACTATTGGAAATGCTACATTAAGCAAGTCGCCCAAAGTGGATTGCATGGAGCTGGTACTTGTAAAATGGGAAATGGTCCAGAAGATCCAGACGCAGTGGTGGATTCAAGTTTAAGGTGATTTATAATTATAATATACGAAAAGATTTCGGCAAAAGGTGCTTCCAGTGAATATACGCTTTATATTTATCAACTTATAGATTAATTGGATTTGACAACGTAAGGGTTGTTGACGCATCCATCATGCCTACAGTGATTGATGCAAATTTACATGCTGCAGTGTACGGAATCGCGGAAAAGGCATCGGACGTAATTTTACAAACATGGCATGCATGAGGGCTTTCGAAATGAGAAGTTTTCCAAGCATGCGTAGGTTGTAAGAAGTGCTACACAATTTTAATCAAATGTGAATGAATAATGGAGTAACATAATGTGGATACAGAATAGACAATGCCTGGATGAAAAAGAAAAACATTTTTATCTCTCGACACTGAAAAATGCATAATGTAGAGATTAGTAGTGTTTGTGTAATAATTGGGGTCACTTAAGAAAACGATCATCTTTTTTACATGGTGAAGTAATATTTTTAACTAGGCACAGTTTTATCACGATTTGCATTATGTATTTTAAAGTTTTATACTTCCAATGTAAGTCGGACTTTGCAGCTTTCGTGGAACAGCTTGCATTGCATAGGTATATTCGTTTATTTCAAAGTCAGTGTATACTAAATACATAAAAAGAAGCATAAAAAGTTACTTGTCATGAGAAAATTAAATTATGAGATTTATTTTGTGGCTTTAGAGGATATTTTAATAGATAGTATATGAGCTTTTGTAAAATTACAAATGGGTACTAAGATGTAAAAGTAATTGGGTGGGTAGATGGTGGGGGCATTAACAATTGAAGTGTGCTGACGCATGCTGACATGCATTTATTTATTTTATGTGGCTCGTGGCTGTCACCAGTGTCACCCCAGCAGGTAATACCATCAAGAATAAATAAAAATCCTCAAGTGAACGAACTTATAAATTCAAACAACGTATTACAAACAGTGGATTTCTTCTAGCACTGGCCGTGACTGCGGAAGAAAGTGTCGAAATGACACAACACTTCCGGGAAAGGTGAATTTGAAATTGTGCACTTGGTGCAGGTGTGCATGGTACTTTTGATACGTCATCCACTGCATTCCACATTCCGCATCTAAGGTGTTTATAAGGTGTTCCGAAAGAAGCATATCTACAATGCGCTTCTCTATTTATCCATATTGCATGGCCATGTTTTTAAGATTCCCCTTGTGTTGGGTTGGGACCGTTGGGATGGGAATCCCTTGATATACACAAGTAGTATGAGCATTTTAATTCGATACTTGTGTTAGTTTAGTGGCTTGATTTCTGCTGCCAACGAACGAAAACAGTCGACACTGGCTAGAACACCGCGGATGAAGAACTCGTTTGTGGATGTACGTAACTAAATTAATTTGTTTACTCTGTTATTACAGGCAACGGCAAGAATTGGCAAATCTGACCTCCGACGACTCATCTTCGTCTGGGTAAGTCATAATATGTTGATATAGTTGATATTATGCTGTGATTAAGTGATTAGTAATTGGTATTGCATTAAAAGCGTATATAAACATATATTGTCAATTGTCACCTGACTGTGTCTGTCACTGTCAACGTCAACTGCACTTGACAAATGTTGAATGTTGTTTGTGGTCGTACATATGACATGACACAAACAAAATGGTCGGGTCTTGCGATGCCAAACGCTGAAAAGCAGTAGGCACGTTAGTCTGCCGTGAATATTATAGTGAGAGATTTTTTCTGCTGTCAGCTGTGGGCAGTGAGTCATTCAGTTGACAGTGACAGTTCAAAGAAAACATCTGACGTCATGATGGAGCCGATAGAGGAATCAAGTTCATTAAAACTAAGCACAGGCAAAGGTAAAAGATACCAGCTAGAAGTTGACCGAGAAGTAGCTAGAAACAATAGCAATCGAAGTAATAAAAGGTGCCGAGGTCGTTCTGAAAGTCGAAATCGTGAAAGAAGTAGGTAGGTACTTATAAAAGTATTTTGAATTAACTACCGGTACACAGACAAGCTGAAAAGCATGTTTTTGAATGCCCGTCAATTAGTATTAGTTAGTATTAATTTCTTAGTAAGCACATGAGCTAATTAAACTACAAATATCGATTATATTTTTGAATCCCAGAAAGCATAGTAAGAGACGTT
The DNA here is from genome assembly GCA_027743935.1 of Sinodicranocentrus sp. ZH6. NCBI lineage: Eukaryota > Metazoa > Arthropoda > Collembola > Entomobryomorpha > Entomobryidae > Sinodicranocentrus > Sinodicranocentrus sp. ZH6. The sequence continues at coordinate 7,796 of JAHZNA010002125.1, forward strand.
ATAGTGAAGATAGAGATGACAATTCATCTCGATCTGGTCGTCATAATAGGAACATCAAAGAGCGAAGGAAACGCAAATACAGTTCATCGCCGACATCACAGGAGGACATCACTGAAGAGGATGATACATATAAATGGAAGAGGAAAGGGAAATCCACTTCTAGGGATCCTAGCAGGTATAATTGTTTTAATTGCGATTGATTTGCACTAGGTATTTTAATGTCTCTATTATCTAGGTTTTTTTATTTAATCAGGGATAAAATGAAAGGCGGGGGTGGAACTGTGCAACATGATTGTTATAATTATAAGTATCAAACGCCTAATTCTACTGTTATGATTCGAGGTATACCGAAGAATATTACGGAAAATGAGGTATGTTCTATTTAATCTGGATCATTTGATTGGAGTAACGAATATTATCTTTTGGCAGTTTTGTGCACATTTTTATACTCATATGTATATTTTGAGCTTAGATTAGACAAGCGATATTAAAAAGTGGCATGTGTCCCAAGGATATACGCCTTATTAGAGATCGTGATACAGGTATTGAAAATATTCAATTATGCTGTCAGCTAGAAAGTGTCAGTTTAAAAACTTTAACTGCATTGCACTGCGAAATGTTGATATTATATTTTTCATGTCATGTATAGATATATCTAGAGGATTTGCGTTTGTGGATTTCAACTCGGTGAAGGATGCTAGTAAATGGATGGAAATGCAAAAGGCAAGCAAGTTTACATTAAATTTATTGTGCAGGATCACATTTTTTCAGTCTTTTTCAAATAATTATTTTTCTTTTTTAGGGTGTACTTCTTCTTTGTGGCGATTACCATGCGAGTCTCATTTACAGCATTCAAAAATCACCTAGATCAGCGGCATTAGCATTTTCTATTTCAGACTGGTCGTGTGAACGGGTATTGTAAAACAGTCAGTATTATTATTTTTTCATGTTGGTTGGGTAATACATAATTAACAGTGCATTCAAATATTTAGTGTGGAAAGTGTAACTTTAAAAGAAGAGAAGAATGTTATAAATGTAGCGCGCCCAAACCAATCGGGAGCAGTGATGAAGCCAATCTTTATCCCACTAAAAGTAGGTTCAGAAAACTGGTATTTGTTCTGTTTTGTTCTGACGTATTGCATAGCTAGTTATTTTCTTAATTCTAATTCGATTTAATATGTATCTGCACTCTGCAGCTATAATTCTAAACAATTTGGACATGTTAACTACGGAAGAGAGAGTTTTGCAAGTGTTCCAAGATCGATTGGAAGACCTAGCTTGTATTCCGATCCAGAGTGTGAAAATTCTAAGGGAACATGGAACTTCTTTGTCTACGGGAATATGTCATATCGAAATGTACTCTGTACCAGATGCAGTTCGTGTGTTAGATAAATTGACACGAGATATACTGGAAATTGATGAAAAAATAGGTGTGTCAATTCATTGATAAAATAAGTTTAGAAAAAAAAAGGTTTTACTAATACTTGAGATACCTCAGAAATGTGTATCACTATTCTTATTCATACAGTTTCAGTTGCTTACTCTAAAACATTAAATTCGACAATTAAGAAAAATAATGATGCGGCTAATGTCGCACTTGCTGCTGCGCAATGGAGTATTAGTAATAATAGAGAATCATGTGCAGCTGAAAACCCTCCATGTTTTGAAATTAAGAATGAGGTAAGGTTAAGGTTATGCAATCGCTCTGAACTTTACGATTGGTTTAATTTTAATTTTTACCCTTCATTCGACGACCTCCAGGAAGATGTCGAAGTGATGGCACAATACTGGTCTTCTATTTACGCAAAAACACCTGAAGAATATGCGTCGTATCTGGATTACTACAAGCAGTACTATAATCAGGAAGTGAGGATAATTAACAATATAGAAACAACAAACATCTTAATTAGTTGTAATTTAAGCTCATTGATTATTGAGCTTTTCATTTCAATCGTTAGCTCGCAAGAAGACCACATAAGTCGCAGAGTGCTAGTACAACTTTACAACATGGTCATCTAACATATCAGAATGCCGTGGTAGCGGAATCAGTATGCAATGCAGTTGTCACTGCGAACCGTGTCAGATCTATGCTGAAAATACTATTTATACACTTGTCATTTTTGGTTATATGTAGGGTTTACAAGCACCTATGGATTTGTCGGGAGTTCACGAAGTTGGATCATCAGTATCAGGAAGTATAAGTATTAGAATTTGTTTTTACCAAATCTATTTATAATTTTTGTGTTGCAGCAGGTACACGGTTCATAATTCGTTCATGTATAGGTGCTCCTGCTGTGAAAGGTAAACTGAGCAACAAGTGCAAGAAAGGAGGTCAAGTTAAAGATGCAAAATACATTGCTAAGGTAGGAATTATACGGATGACGCTCATCTAATCTATTTGCATAATATTATGTATTATAAGAATTAAATGAATATTTGAATCCAGGAAATGGAAAAATGGGCAAATGTTACAAATCAAAAGAAAGAAATTTCAAAAAATATTTCCAACGATTCAGTACCAACAGCAGTCGCTGCTTCCCATTCCTCAGCCCTTACCAGCATATCTGTACCTGTGCCGAAACTAAAATATGTACATAATTTTGAAGATGGTGTGACTCAAATGCTTCGTATTCAAACCGAAGTATATTTACTTATTAATTTGCTAAAATTCATATTTGAAAAAGTTTTTACGACGGAAATGCCTCTGTATTTTTTGGAACATATATTATTATATCTTCTTGTATTATATAGACACACATTTGGGACGAAGGTAGAGAAACTTTTGAATATAATGACGTTGCCACAATGACTTCCAGCACGGAAGGTTTGATGAGTGTCGGCAATAACAAGAGTATCACGGATGATGTAAAATTATTGTGCATTCTTTGCAAGAGACGATTTTCCAGTAAAGAAATGTTACAGAAGTAAGCAGTATGAAAATTGAGGGATATTTGCATTTGCACACTTTTATGCAAAAACTATTAAAACGTTTACCTTTCTAGACATGTAACCCTGTCAGATCTACACACAAAAAATTTGGCGAGTCTTGAACAGAAAGAATTGGTTATGCAAAGTGGTTTTGGAATGAACAAGGCATCGACGGCGTCTACATATCGAGATAGAGCGAAAGAGAGAAGAGAACGATTTGGATTAACTGAAATTGCTGACAAGAATAATTTAAAGGTAAACAAGTGTCTGCATATTAAAGATAAACCGTAAACCATCTAACATCATAGTTTTTTTCTATTGTGCAAATCCAAAGGATTTATTTATGGAAGACAAGCAAGAGCTATTTTCCACTTTGGCGGAGGAGCAGAGCAAGAAAAGAATTTGGGAAGAGAATGTAGGAAACCGATTGCTCCAAAAGATGGGCTGGCATGTTGGTCAAGGTTTGGGTAAAGATAATCAAGGATCAGTGGACTTAATCGAGGTATGTGTTAATCGTCATTTACGTAGGTATTCAGAAAATGCTTCTGAATAATATATGATATTTCACTGTAATATCTAATGCAGCCTAAAGCACGAACAGGCAGATTTGGCTTGGGAATTGCAGTTCTGGACTCATTGGATGAAGGACTAGATCGTCAAACAAGAACTCGACGAATAACATTGAACCGGTATCGGGAATTTGATTAAATTAAGTGAGAACAATTATGCTTTCACATTTGTGAGTTTAAGATGTTTAGTAAGATGTAGTTTCAGTAAGATTTAGCCGTAGTAAATTATAAATTTTGCAATTGGTTGTCGTTGTATATGTATGTTGACTTTTCATTTAATTTGTGATTTTCGCATGAATGAAGTGATTCGTATGTTTACAGCTAACAATATGCAATACATTTTCATCTAATCGTACGACGCGTCCAAAAAAGGTTGAAAATATCCAAATGATATTTTGCATTTCATTATGCAAGAATTTTTAAAAATAAATTTTGAGCAGCGTATTTAGCTTGCACTGCTTGAAAGCAGCTCAGCCGTAGTATATATAGATTGCTCCTCGCGGTCCCCTTCTCTTATCAATTTTTCGAACGATATCTCAGCTTAGGCTTGGTATTTTTGATCTCTTGGACGGTAGGGCTTGAACCAGTTCAAGCATGAGCCAATTAGGGTCAAAGATTGCGTAGTATTTCGAACTCGCAATCTTTTTTTAATTAGCAACCTATAGCGCGTATGAAGTTATTAAAGAGTATGGTTCAAAAATGCAAATAATTTCAACAAATTTAGTTAGCTCGACATATTTCGCAAATATTTAACAGAATTTACGGACACACGTTTAACGTCCCAAAAATAATTTTGGAAGACGGATTGTGGTGTAGATTACAAATCTGTACGAAGTTTATGAAAACGAGAGAACGACATGTCATAATCTGAACCCGAATCGAATGGCTTTGACTGACACTCCAGACGAGATAATGAAAAAGATTAAAAAATCCGTATCAGACTTTACATCTAAAGTGACGTACGAGCCAGCCACACGCCCAAGAGTTTCAAACATAATTATGATTCGTTCACTGTGCCCAGGTGAAACTACTGATGACAATTAATTCGGTTAAACATTTTGATACGGGCAAATACAAATTACGGGTTGCCGAAGCAGTAATAGAGTATCTAAGACCAATTCGTTCTCAGATGATTGATTTTTATCAAAGAGCCAAGTTATCTAATAGATGTGTTAAGAGGAACTAAAAAGGCTCTTCACATAAGTAATTCTATTTGGCATGATGTTTGTTATAAGTTAGTCTTTCACCTAAATACCATTGGTTATCTAAATCCTCCTCTGTAACCGATCAAAACACGAAAATAAAGTCCATAATCTTGTAGTATATAATAAAAATAACTGACCAAAAGTTATGCATGAATGATTGATTTATCTTGTTGCAATGGCCTTTCTGGATGAAATTTTCCGTATTGCGACAATCTCATGAAAAATAAGAGCTGTTTCGATTTCAATGTAATGTTAAAATAACAAATAACGTATTTTTCAACAAAACATTTAACCTTCACTTACAATGCTTTATCAGTTGAAGTACTTCACCATATCGTTAGTTGACGTGTGCCACATGTATGCAACCTTCAGATGTCCCACAGGTATAAAATGCAAGGATGTTCGTGGATATGATTTCAGTTGATCATTATTTAGTTAATAGTCAGTATATATTCAAATTTTCTCGTGTACCATGAAGTTGTCCATTGAGTTGGCATTGATCTTAATCTTGACCCTCTGTTGTGGAACATCATTGAGTTTCACCGCTGAGGAACAAGTACTTGTTGACGAGCTTCTGGAGCATAAGTAAAAACTCACATTACTTTACACCCACATTATCTCATACAAAGCTTCATAAAAATCGTAATCAACAGAATTAGTGTCTAACTAGATGCGTAATATATTATTTTTATAAAACAGGGATGAAATCCAAATAGCTTTCGTAAATGCTCTGTTTGGAAAAAATCTCGGTCCAAAACCAAGGGCAACTTTAGCATGTAATACATGTCGCACTGCTATGCTTGTGGTTCTGAACTGGGTCCGTTTAGGGATTTCAGACGAGCAAATTGGGATAAATGTTAAGGGGTTGTGTAGAACATTGATTGACCCTATAGAGATCTGCGATGATGTGGTCGATCTATACCTGGTAATAAAAAAATCATAATATTATTCATTCAAATTATTAGGATTTATAGGGAAAGCTTTATATTAACTCTATTGCCACTCAGGAACCCAGTTTATACATTGCTAAAGCACATCCTTGGCTCACTCGTTTCGACGTTTGTGGAGTCATATTGGGAGGAGGCACTGACGTTGACTGCAGGAACGTAAACGCTACTATGATCGATTGGGAAATTACTATTCCTGGCAACAAGCCTGATGTTGTGGAACGACCCTTTCTTCCTGAAGATATTCCGGTAACAAAAGTGATCCATTTAACGGACATCCATCCAGATCTTTACTATGCGACTGGGTCTCTCGCTGAATGTGGGAATTTTATGTGCTGCCGTCCACACGAGAATGATGACCCGTCCAACGTATCAATCTCTGCTGGTCCATGGGGAGACTATCGGGACTGTGACATGCCCATTTCTGGCGTAGAAGTCATTTTTCACGATGCTGCCACAAGACACGCTGACGCTGAATTCATCATTATGACAGGTGATTTGACGCACCATCAGATCTGGAATTACACTAAGGAAGATAATCTCGCCCATTATGACGCAGTGAACCTTCTTCTCAAGCAGGAATTTAGCGATCAAACCATTTATCCAGTTGTTGGGAACCACGAACCCGTTCCATGCAACCTCTTTCCAACACAAGAAATTACGGCTGAATCTCCAGAACATGACATTTCCTGGGTATATGAAACTCTAGCCGATGCATTTTCTGGGTCATTGACACCTGACGCGGAGGCTTCTTTCCGACTAGCTGGCTACTACACGATTCTCCACAAACCTGGCTTTCGAGTCATTGCTTTGAATACCAATTTCTGCTATACGCTCAACTTTTGGTTAATTCATAAGCCAGCAGATCCAGAAGGTCAACTTAAGTGGTTGAGTGAAACGCTGGACGCAGCAGAGAAGAACCTTGAAGCGGTCTGGATAATTGGACATGTTCCACCCGGTAGCGATGACTGTTGGTTTTATTGGGGCGAAAAGTATACAGCTTTGATTAACAGATATGAAGCAATCATTCGGGCCCAGTTCTACGGACACACACATAACGATGATCTTAGAATCTTTTTTGACATGACTCAGGAACCACCCAGACCAACAGGGTCTCTCTTTATCACTACTAGCGTTACCCCTTACTCATTTGTAAATCCCGGATATAAAGTGTTTTACGCAGATGGAGTAGAAGGTAACAACACGTGGGAAATTGTTGACCATGAAGCGTGGATTTACAACGTAACAGAAGCAAATCTTGGAGGGGCATCACAGGTCCCTAAGTTATTCAAGGAATATAGTGCCAAGAAAGAATATGAACTAAGATCCTTTCGCCCTGCTGATCTCTACGATTTAGTTGTAAGGATGGCTACCGACGATACTACGTTCCAAAAATTCTACCGGTTGGTAAAAACAGACATTTAAGCGTACAATGCGAGTTGGAGTTTCATTTCTAATGAAAAAAGTTCATGTCGTATATTTCATTTTCATTACTTCATTCATTGTAGATTCTGGCAAATGAGCTACGACGGTGCTGAAGAATGTTCTACAATTGAATGCAAGCTAGATTACCTGTGCCCCATCGTCAACACCGACTACACCGCAACTAACTGTGAGCGACTAGAAGGAATCATGAATGGAACTGTTCCATCTCCAATTGAAAGCCTGATGTAATGAAATTATATGAAGCTCAAGCTACTCTTTGTTTTAAGTTCTTGTTAAAAAAGGTTTTATGAATTGTTTCACTCTTCATATTTTAATTGTTTGAATTTAAAAAATGAATGCGGATGGAAGTACGAAAAATAAAACGTTGTTGTTTACTTGTAAAAGTTGCCTTGCCGAAACGTATGTAAATATATTGGCTAATAGTTGTACGAACCACATGATGCATAGCATTACTGGGATTTTATTCAATTAAACTTTTATTCAATCCAATGAACTTTTATAGGTTTTCTTCATGCACAACGCAACTCGCTGGCTTCACATAAAATATGAAATATAAATTGTTTTAAAGCCCTTTAACCATATCGTACAGCATATAATCTCATGAGATTAGATCAAAATCAATATGCAAACTGCGTATACGGGAATAGAGTGACTTAAGTGATTGTTCATATGATAGGTTCCGATTCCGACCTAATGCGAGAACAAGAACTTCTGTGACCAATTTTAAGACGCAAATAATGATTCGAAGTATGAAAGATAAGATAACGAAAGGGTTTTATGTGACAGCGGACAATATGTTATACATCCCTTTTGTTTAGTTTTTCAAGACATGAATCCAGGAGGATTTTGCCACAGTAGCGTTTACAGATGTATACTCTACTCTATATATACACTGTATTTAACTCATTTCAAATGATGATCATACCTGAAACCTAAATGTTGCTTAACTTGTAGTAGCCCCAATTTACAGATTCGGAATATATATTCAACATTACGCCAGATTGAAATCCCAATAAGCCCATTTCGGATGGTGGTGTTGTTATTGTGAGCGATAACCCAAAGATACAAGAGACTGGCAGAAGTTTTAGTACTTCCAATGATAATGTGTTAGGAAAGATTGAAGCTGGCCCACTTTGGATTATGTACAACCCAGACATAGGATTTAATTTCCGCCTTAACATTTTCCTCAGTCCTGATTTCAAACCAATCGTTGGCGGTATATGGCCATTGATCTGGCTTATGGCTTTAACTCAGGTACTACTTTAACGTGGTTGAATAAACGGCAATAACGGCATGGCGAATAATTAAGAATTTTTCCAACCCTGAGCATTAATTTAACGAATTAGTCATTTTTATTGATTGAATTCAACATTATATGAGTTCATGAATAAAATTAATTGTAATTAATACAATATTTTTTAAAGAAAACCTCGCTAGGATTTCCTATAATTTACAAAATACTTAGAATATGATTTCAGATTCTCTCAAATTTAAGATAAATCGTTTATGTCATTCCCTAATTTCGTTTTTACTCATTATCATGTCCTGATGAAGGTAACAGTCGGTACCGAAAGCTTGACAAATAAAATAAAATGTTTTCCTCTACTATCGTACAGTCAGAAATTATAGTAAAGATTTCTTTAAAATTGATAAAATAATTAAATATCTCCCTGATTTCGAAGAAAAACTTGAAACGTCAAAAGAAATAATTAGGAGGGATCTACGATTTTTGAAAGAATCAGGCGTTTTTGAACAATTTGGAATTAAAATTAAACCATAAAAATACTAATGAGAGTTTGTAATTGTAAAGCCATTCTATTATGGCATATTTTATAATTTCGTTTATAATTGAACACTACTTTGATTTGAAAAATAACTTTCGCTTAATTACTTCGCTATGTGGTTGGATGTTTAACTTTAAAATTTATTTGTTTCTCCTGATAATTAAAAGCATGATAAATTATAGCAATTTACTTGGCACTCGTTCTTCCTTTGTCTTCTGACCTAGTCTAACTTCTTTTCTCGTTTACCGACTAGTTTATTCCATATCCCTTAGACTAAAATCCGCTTCACCATCTAAACCGATAAGATAAATAAAGAATGTTCTTAGCATCACTGGTTGAAATTTTAGTTCATAACATGCAAATTATTTTTGATCATTACTCTGTTTTTGACAAGTAGAGTCCATTAAAATACCAGGTATTACTGCGTGAATCGACGAATTCCCCAGAAGCTTCTTAAAGTATACTTGCTCAATACAGACTGGGGTTAAACCTCTGTAAAAAATTATTTTTATGGGTAGAACGCATTTATGTACGCCAACATTAACAAAGTCGTACAAAGCAAAATTACATACCAAACTGATTAAATAGAATAGCGTAAATCGCTTACTTTAGCTGTACAAGTAAGAGTAAAATGTCTGTTATCCTTGTGATTTCTTTGCTATGAGAGTTACGAATATACTCTGCCAATCGCTCCGAAAATTTTGATTGCAACTCTCTCACTGCATTAAAGACGGGAACACCGAACTCCAAATAATATACTGCAACAGTCACGACGACATATAAGTAAAAGGACACTGACTACGAGTTTTAGTTCAGCTAAAGTCCAAAAGCTGTATCGCTCATACTAATTTTTATTTAAATTCATATTTTACCAGGGTTGAATAAAGCTAAAGCTTTCAATGCAGCCATTTCATAACCGTCCATGTTCAACTGAAGAGCACATTTAACAAACTGACTAACTTTGATGAATTGCTCAGAAATAATCTTCATCTCTGTCGGGTTTTCTTTATTTAAATGATACATGACGAAGGCATTCAAGGTCAAATTCAACGGGAGCATATCCTGACACTGGGAAAGTCCTAAGGCAAATAACTCAACCCAGGATGATCTCATTGCAGAAACTTGAATTTCAAAGCTGAAAAATAACGCGAGGTTTATCGAAATTAACCATTTATATTGCATAAAATCAAATACCCATAAACTTTCTTTCTTTTACGAAATTGCTACATGCATTTACCCAAGTAGCTGAAATGCTGGAAGAGATCGTGGCCAGTTTATCGACAACATTAGTAATCGTGTTGCGATTTCTGTGGCATAATCCACAATCGGAAGTTGGCAAAGTTGGGATGAAAAATCCTGGGATAGACTGAATAAGTCAAACGGTATACTCTCTCCAGGAATAAGCGAAACTAGGTTGACCTCAGAAAATAGTTGCGAACAGACGTTTTCGTCTTGATTCTGTAAATTCAATTTTTGAAAGCTGGTAAGCACTAAAAACTTGTAAATATTTGCAAAAGTAATCAAAATCATATCATACACGTACTTTCACCACTTCATTCATTGACTCCATTATTTTCATGAAGGGGGTTTGCTCATCCGATTGACTGTCAGTGGAGCCTTCTGATAAGTCAACACTAGGCTCCGACTCTACATAAAAAATTGTGATAGCGGAATTTTGACTATTTTTCATGTGTACTTATGCGTCAACTTAATTTAACGTTAGCCTAATTATAGCATAATACAAGGACAAACTTAATTGCTCCAGGAAAGCTTACTTAAGATGTTATAAGAGGCAGAGGCGTCTCTAACGGCATCTGAATTTGAGTTTGCGACACGAGACTTGGACGGCGACGGTGATATAAATGATGATGTTCTTCCAGTTTTAGTACGCTGTTTCTTCAGTTGTGAATGTGAAGGCGGTTTTCGTTCTTGTTGAACTGCTATACAAAAATCATAAAGACTAATAACTAATAAGCACAGAAAAAGTCAATGTAAATGGGGTATACGTGAATGGCGGAGGAGCCATAGTACATTAAATATTAAAAATCGTGCTATCATTATGCATTATCAATTTGTAACTTGAATAATAAATGTGAACGAGATTGAGATTACATTAATGTTAAAAATAGATACTCACAACTGCAATTCATTCCAGCTTGAAGACACTTTTGAAAACGACAATGTTGACAGTGATTTCTGGTCGAGACGGTGATTTCACAGTCTTTCCTCGCAATGCACAAATACCCCAACTTTTTCCTGATTGACCTTTTAAAAAACCCTTTGCATCCTTCACATGCCATTGATCCGTAGTGTCGACCTTTTTATTTTTATAAATGTACATTCAAAAAAGCTCAGTTATATTATTTCAACAGAACTTGTAATCATATGGACTTACCAGAGGATTTGTCTCCACAAACATTACATGGTGGCATTCCAACATAATCAGACGCATACGGAGACCCCGCGTTGGATCCATTATTTAAGATTACACTTACACCACAAATATCAAGAATGCAATTGATGGAATAGTCGTCGTTATCCGTCGCCATCGTATAATATGCTTTTCTTTTCTTGGTGTTTGATGATAATGAATACAGTCAACAGTGCAGTGTCAACTTTATAAGCTAGTTTTCGCCACAAATGAACAGTAAGGAAAATCGATAACTGTAACGCGCAAGTGTGATCAAAAATAGCGTCTATCATAAATTATTATTTTTATTTAAATTACCACCCATTTGTAATTTGTTATATTAAATGTTCAAGTAATTAGCTACTTACATAATTATTATAAATTAAAATGACCCACCCAAACCAAACCCCAACAGACAGTACCTGGCCTGGCAACTTTCAACTTTCGCAAATAACAACTTTCGCTAGTAATTTAACATGCAAATAAAAAATCAAACGTGATTAACTATAAAACTATTTTTTAAACTCTTTCTTCAAGTCAGCCAAGGCAAATAGGCCACACAACACAGCACTTATGTCAAAGGTCAATGCAACCAGAACCAACACGCACCATTAAATTCCACACTCACATTTTCCACTTTGACCCGACACAAACAGATATGCTGACGTTGACGTAACGAATAAACTGAACGACATTGGAATTGGAGAATGCTTGCTGCACATCATATAGCATAGTAGTATGAGTTTGCTTGCCAAGCACATGTCGGGTCGGGTCACCTGCCATCACCTATTTTTCTCTATATCTACATTTTTATAACCCTTAGTTGGCACATCTCAGATCAGCATAACATAACGCACAAGCACGCACGTGCTGACGCTGAAATGCTCCTTCCTTCCTTTATGTCATGGGTCGCAATCGCAATTTGCATTTGGAAAAGCATCAGAACAAAGAGAACGGTGGTGGCCGGGTGGGGAGGGGAGTCAAATCATTATAAACATTTAATCACTTAAGTTATGAAAATGAAACGAGATTGACATTAAACAAGGGTTTGCCTACGATGTATGTGACCTTTTAGATTCGAATCGAAGGGCTATATATATGCATTCTAGTTTGAAAATGAAATTGTACATGATTTTTTTCACCAAGTAAAAATAGCATAATTGTACTGTTTGATTCATGAAAATTTAATTTGCAAGGAATAATAATTGAATGCACGAAATAATGGAATTGGAAATTGGAACAAGCTATGGAAGTCTAATAATGTGGTTTATTAAAGTTTATTTTCCTGGTCGGAATTTGGAATATGACGAAACGTTTATGTGTCGTACAACACAATAATTTTTCTACGAAAGCAGTAATTTGTGGCTATGTATGTACTTGATGAGCAATCATTGTCAGTTGTGTGGGAGTTTGGAAGCAATTAAATAAGTTGAGTATTGTCATTGTATAGTTCAAGTTTTTACTTAAAATTAGGGCAAATCACTTACAATACAGGGACTATATAGTAACTATATAGTGACTAAAATGGAATATTAATCCATAATAATTTGTGAATTGTGAATTGTGTCAATTTGTAGAGAAACCAAGCATATATATATGTGTGTCTAGAATAACATGAGCTGCATTAACATTTCCTTCCGTGCTGTTGTAAATGGATCGTTTTCAGTTTCGAAAGAGTGTCCGAATTGTTGCAGTCATAGACGTGGTTCGAAAAATATTGTAGTAACCTCTAAAAAGCATGCATTAATTGGCGTGTTCTGTTCATTTCAAAACTATTCGACAAATTTGAGAATTCCATTGTTCAATATTTATTTATTTTTATCTTCATCTTCAAGAGTTTGAAGACTGTTCTTCTCCTGCTGGTCATAGGAATTTTTGCCATAACGAATTCCGGTATTTATACCACAGACAATGACTCCATTCCCAGAACCACTTCTCCAGTTTGGCCGGACTGGTCCCTTTTCATTTTACTTCTGGCCACTTTAGGATTTCAAATATTCGCTGCGTATAAACTAATCAGGTCAACAGTAATGGTAATGGTATAAATAACATTTTCAGAACTTGTTAGTTAGAGAGATTACATTATGACTTCCACATTACAAGGCTATAAGGTGCCAGTTCATTATTTTTAAAGGTTTTTCTGCTCTTTGTGTAATATTCAGACAATGAATCCAACAGGGGCTTTGAAAAATGCCAATTTTTGGGATAAGACAACCACAGCGTACATATTTTTCTCGACAAGGAACTTTATCTCAAACAAACTTTGGATTTTACTCGGAGGAAATCTTCTTATTCACTTTGGCTTCTTGTATAACGTTTGGAAGTTTACCATTGAGATTAATTCCTTCCTCCAGGAAAATCATGAAAGGAAGAACTCAAATAATTATCGTGACTCAATGGTTTGATATACGTTAAGATATCTGAAAGAGTAAACCTATATATTGGCATTGTGACAGACAGCCTCACTCACTCAAAAACTATTTATGAAGATATTTACACTCTGTCATGTGCACTGATTTATATTTATTGATATTGAGTCATATAAAGATTAACATCATGGAGGTATGGGTATGATAAATAACAAGAGGTTCGATAGAATGAGATTTTCTGATTTTCCCTGTGACTGCACATTAGATAGCAAGCCGAACGCTGTTTCCCGAACTACTA
>JAHZNA010002126.1:0-27705 GCA_027743935.1 Sinodicranocentrus sp. ZH6
CATCGGAATCTTTTTCCTCATATTAAAGTACACCTGAGTGCAAATTCTCAGCCAAATATCTTTCAAGTCCCCGTTTGACCGGATAGGTTCAACGACTCTGCACACAACCTCTCAATAGACATGGTTATATTATCTAAAGTGTCCTTTTACTTTCACACACGAGAAAAGTAGCTACTGCATTGGAGTCAGATTGCGATACAATCGTAGAAACAGGATGATACAAGTTCACTCTATTCATCCTCGTTTGCCGGAAAGATTTTTTGTGTATTTTGTGTTTTTTTTTCTAGAGTTTGTTTCAGGCATCGATTTTTCCATACATTTTTATGCATTCCTCAGCACACCCTGTTGTTATAGGTAGATTTTTTATATTCCCAACAGAGAATGTGGTTTTACTTCAAGTTGACTTGAGTATACAAAAAACGAAGAGAGCTCAGTCAAAGTGAAGTCAACTGATGAATTACAAATGAAAATATTGCATGGCATGACAGCCTCTTTGAAATTTTGTTTCTGTGCTCCTCTTCTTCACAAGTTTAAAAAGAATATCAGAGCGCCTGACATACCTAAAATAACACGAGAGAAGAGTCAAGCAAAAGGAGAGGATGCTCAAAGCATATTCTCTTTTGTTATTCCAAACCACATGACCTGAACTTGTAGTTGAGTCATTTCAAAGAGTGAATGAAACGAGTCTTTGAATTGGATCATTCATGTTCTACATCCTTTTTTTAACCATTTTCCTTTTTCCAGTTGCGAAATTTTAGCCATGAAATGAGATGCGCTAAAAATATGATGCAATAAATTTGCATATTTAAGCAACCCATTGCAACATCAGTCATACTCAATGAGGTACACAAAGAAGACAAAAAAACTAGTTTTCCTCAATATATTATTCATACATGTGTAAAAGATCTGCAAAGTAAAATCATTTTTACGAGTATCTATCTATCTATCCCACAAAGAAAACTTTCCTTTTTGAAGGATACAAATTCACGCCTTTTCGTCATGTGAGACAAATATACATTATGAAGTAACATATACCTACGCATATGCATACTCACCCGTCGACACTTAACTCAACTTCCTCCTCACTTTACTCCACTTCCTACACGAAAAGCAAAAAAGGTTCTTTAAAACAGAGGAAGAAATGGAAGGGTGGAATACAGCACATTTTTTCCCTGTTCCACACACCCAGCATTTGAAAACACAAGGAAGATGTGACTTGAATCAAATGGATAGAAATATACGTGCGCAAGATAAACCAGCACAACCACATGTGCAAACACATCCGCAAGATGTAAAATTCTCTCACAAGTCAGATAAAAAATGCGTGGTTAACCCATCCTACATTTTGATCCGAAGGCAAATTTACAATTTATTTTCCCTTAAAAATTCCATCCATTCCGTCCTCTTGAAGGATGACCTGGACTACAGAAACATTTCGGCTGAGAAGAATCCTATGTAAAAAATGTTCCATTGCTTCAGAATCGAATGAATGAGCACATGATACACATCACTATCACACTCAAAGCATTATCATCCCACCACACCGAGTCCCATTCCATTCAAATTCCAATTTTTTCCTCAATCATGAGAAAATGGCTTTTGAGCGCGTATTATGCTAAATTTTTCCTCAATACCCATATTCCAAAAGAAATTCCCGTAAGGACCAAACATTTTCCCAGCCTGGTTTCGCATCATCGATCTTATGTTTTTATTACAAGGAGACATAATGGAGAATCTATATAAGAGCAAGATAGTATTTTTTTATGCATAATGCATAACACCAGTACAAAGTAAACTCGTAGATTTCATTCTTCTAAAAGAGTTCCCATATCCCACCAGTAGCAAAAAAAACGGAGACTAAAAAACCATCTCATAAAAAAAACTCAAGAGAGATCACAGGCACATCTAGAAGCTTAGCTGTGTGACTTTTCCTGACTTTACACTGACATGAAAAGGATGGCAGTGGCAAATGGCAATGCTAATGAGCATTGCACCCTCTACTCCACACTTACACTGGATGGATACGATAATGCCACTTGTGACTTGTGAGATTCAATTTTTTTCCTTCTTTTTGCATTGCTGATGTTCTCAAAGAAAAGAGGAAAATAGAGGCAACACCAACACACCATTAAAAACACCAGCCACGAGCGCCCAGCCGCAATGCGTAAAAATTGTTTCTTTCTTCTTCCTCCTCCTCATCTCCCTCTTTCTTGGCATATCAGTGGA
Source organism: Sinodicranocentrus sp. ZH6 (assembly GCA_027743935.1). NCBI lineage: Eukaryota > Metazoa > Arthropoda > Collembola > Entomobryomorpha > Entomobryidae > Sinodicranocentrus > Sinodicranocentrus sp. ZH6. The sequence goes on from JAHZNA010002126.1 coordinate 2,227, forward strand.
AAGGAACGTTATGCAAAACGATACATATATACTGTGTCGACCACCCGAGAGAAGAAAAAGAGTGAGAGTTGTTTTTAAGTACAGCTTTGTACTGTTTGTACTTTCAGAGAGAGAGAGAGAGATCCCTGTTTCGAAATGCAAAATGGAGTCAGTCAGTTGAAGAAAAAAAAAGTATTTTTGCGTCTTCAAAAAAAGAAGATCCGTATCCCATTATCACTCTCTGTATTTTAGGTATACCACATAGATTTCTTTTAGCAAAAAGACTACATTTCTGTTTGGGGTGATCCAACAAAAAATCTTGAAGCATTTCATTACTTACGTAAACTTTAGAAATACACACATACCTCGATCTGGGGAAAAAAATTGGTTGTATAATATGCCTCGAGTGTGTACCTACATTTCTAACCGGAAGAAAGGGGAACGGTAAGGAATAAATGGATTCGATACGATTTCATATCCTTCTTCACAGATCCTTTAAAAAGATATACTTTATTCGTCCTATCTTGACCGATAAGAGCTGCTTATTTACAATAAAAGGAATGTCCCATATAAAACCACTCAAGACCACGACTTTAAATTTATTCCGACTCGTTCCAGGATTTGGAGTAAAATGTAGCGAAAAATAATGTATCCACCATAACCATCAAGACAGTAAGAGGCTACCCTTTGAATTTGAATAGGAAAATATTCATAGCGACTTTGTCAAGTGGAATAAAAAAGTAGACAGAGGATAAAATTATAGTGTAAAAGAACATGAACATTTTGTACAGAGTTTGTTCGGTCAACCCAAAAGTGATCTATAGATGTTTATGTATGTACGTATATACATAAACAAACAGAGGAAAATGCTACTTTGCTAACCAAAGCTAAAAGACATCCTTGTCATTCCATTGCGACTCGAAAAAACATTTTTTTCCAAGCTCAACTACCTACGTATGTAACGTGTTTGCGAAACGCATTCCAAGAAACGTATATCCTTTGAATGAAGGTACATAAAACCAATGACAATCTTACAGAATGAAATTTTTTTATTCTCCCTTGGAAGGTAAAGATTCTATCTGAAATGTTTCCTATAAAGTTCATAGCTTTAGCTCAACAAAACGTTTATTTTGAGTAGAAAAGTGTTTCTGATATTTTCCCCTTGTTTTATAGACTTGCTTCGTTAGCTGACTCCGTCGTTCCCATTTATACGCTTTGTCAACAAAACTATAATGGGCTTGATCAAAAGAGAAGGAAAGATACACATGTGAGGGAAAAGGAAAGCCCTTCAATGTTTGTTTCCTAATAGATGCTTATTATAGCTATTGCCATTCACTCATGCACAATACCACTCTATAAGGCATCTACTTAGGGATACACATCGTATAAGGGTATGCGGAGGAAAGTCAGCTACAAAATAAACAAAAAATCCCAAAAGAACCAACTAAGAAAATGCCAATTGCGACGTTAGAAACAAATTTTGAAAGTGAAAGCTAACACTAACGTTCAAGTTATGGAGAAATCACAAGAAAACTACAAAAAATCTTCATACTTTTCTAACCAGTTAAGTTTTCTTATTGAGAATGACAAAATTGAATTTGACCTATCGTTTCTGGAGCCATTGCACAACTCAATTTTATAATACCGTCGTCAAACAATTTAAAACCATAACTGAATATAAAGCACATGCCAAGCTCTCACCCTTAAACAATTATATAATTATCATATGCATGGGGCAAAAATGAACGGGTATCTAGTAATTAGGAAAAATATTGCACCCGGTGACCTGGTGAAATCCTACAAAGTAGCCATTAGCCATTCCTCAGCTGAAACTAGTTCCATCAATCTATTGCCACATAGCACACGTGAAGCTAAAGCTCAAAAGAAATGTATCATGCATGGGAAAATGGAATTGCTTTATTATAAGTTGGTCCAATGAAGCCAGCTAACTGACGTCGTGTAGATTGCAAGACACTGATAAAGCCCTTTCCTTGAAACTTGCAAGAAGTACGTGGAAATGCCAATATCTAATCCACACTATTCTGGCTAAGCTCTAACCGCCCTATTATTTCTCCTTTGGCTAGCTAACATAATGCCTAATTTGATTCAATAATGAGAAGCAGACAGGAAACTGTTGTAAAGCAACACAGAATAAATTATCTTTTATGTCGCACGCAAAAACCAGTGTAACTTTATACCTTCATATAATAAACACGAAATGAGTGACATGCCAGCCTAAACCATAATAAATGGCAGAGAATAAAAGGAGGATGATGATATATAACAATATTTCATTCGTGTGAGAGCCAACCTCACAGATTTCCAAGAAGGAGCATCATACAAAATATCCCTTTCATTGTGCCGCGGGATCATCATCAGCATGAAAATCATTACCATAATAATGATGACCATGGATGGTGAGAAATTCGAAAATAAACATCCCAATCCACATAAAAACATGCAGCGGAGGAAGTCAACAAACTCATTATGCCTGTTTTTTTAGAGCTCCTTTCTCCTAACCAAATACAGCTTTGCACCCACCCCCACAACAAAACTGTGAACATTTTTCCCCATTCCGCCATCTTCATCACGACACAAATTGTCATTTAATAAATGTATTTTGATTTGATAGATTGATCAGTCCCTCCCACTCTAACCGCCTTATTCACAACATGACATCATCCTTTCAATATTTTACTTTTGTGCAAGCTTCAAATCCACACAAAGTGGATTGGCTACGTTACGTTTCTCCTTTCCCTATTGCCTCAACACATATCCTTTTACAATATTATTTTGACTTTATTCCTTCCTTGTGACCACGAAATGTTCAAAGAAGTGGAATTGAAATGGTAAGACTTCATTCACCCTTGAACAGATTCCTCATAAGGAACAGGGACAATACATTCAAATGGTTCGAGAAGGAGGTAATCTCTCAGCTGAAAAATTTCCATCTTTTCAACAAAAAAGCATATTCTTGCAGAGAAAAAGAGATGAAGTCATATCCCTGTCTCCTAAGACCAGATTAGCATACATTGCGAACGAACCTTCTTCCAGGGAAGGATCCTAAGCAATAATAATACCTAGTCTCCTGATCATTTCCCTCATGGTATATTAGACTTGTACGAGAATACCACTTATAATCAGGATATTCTCTTGAGTCAGGAAGGAATCCAGGATCCACAATCCTCACCGAGTAGGAAATGGAAATGCTCATTTCAATTTCAATACAAGGAAACCATTCCTAGTCCACATAACCTAAATAGCCACACCACAGAATAGCAGAGGAGAATAGAGCTTTCCAAATTGTAATGCGACCACACTCTCTGCTCAACTCTAGACTTAAATCAGAACAAACTCGAAGTTGCCAGTGGGAGTCATAATAATAATAAGAGTAATGCAGTAGAGCTCTTTGCATAAATGAGAACTTTTTAACATAACAATCATTTACAAAGTTTCACCTGAAGGTACACACACACTTTACAAGTGAGGAGATAAGGATGACGAGGCAAAACAGGGTATGGCTACAAGTGTCTAAGCTTCATATGACAGTTTACTTCATCTTTTAAAATGAAATGACACTGCTGTATTTTTCCTTTGACTCTAAAGTGAAATGCTAATTGGCAATATTGGCATAAAAAAGTCAAATCTCTTTAGCTACATAGCTTTTCACTTGGAGGAAAAAACCGGCTTGCTTGTTTGAACAGGCTAATGTTATGTGTGGCATCACTAATTCTCGTAATTAGCATGAACATGTGACCGTATATATGTTGTATTGATTTAATAAGCCGGCTTGCTCTAACCAAGATTACAAGTTCCTTCATATTTTCTCAGCGAGATAAATACACACTTGGTAATTTTTTAGGGAGAGTGCGTCACGCTATATTTCCTTGTAAATGTAAACCACTTCATCAGCCTTTAATTTACTCAAATAGCAAATAGCTATATCCTCTGATATCAGTTTACTTTCAAAATAATTATCAACTTCTCGTCAAACAATTTTCTCAAAGATGAAAATAGATACTTGCTTCATACTTTTATTTCCCACTACCTTTTAAACAAGCAAATACATTTGTTTCTATTCAGAAAAATAGCAAATGATCAGGCTCCTTTAGAGAATCTCAGTTCAAAATTGAATACTCCCATGTCTGGATGCATCCAGGCGGAGATGATGCAATGCAACATAGCTATTATTTTACTGCAATGTATACACAATGTAATTTATCAAGGTTGCATACGTATCTATATTACTCATCTTAAAAGAACAAGTTTTTCTTGGAGAGGTTGGCCCGTCTTAATAATAACAGTGATTGAGATGCAATATAACCACCATAGACGATAACAATTTATATCGCACTAAAAAATATATCCCGTCGGCGGAATTTTTTACCAGACAATATCTTCTCGCAACATCTCTTCTTTGTTCTAAAATGTTCATTTGAGCTTTCAGTATATCACGCACATCCTCATTTAAACATACATGTTTTAAGGATTTTTACTAATTACTAGGAAAAAACTTCCTTCTTTCAATACAGACAAATAAGTAAAAGATAACGAGTGCCACCTGTCTAGCAGAAATACAAAAAGAATACTTCAAATCCATAACATATCCTCTCCTCCAGTGTTGAAAGAGAAGCTTTTCTTTTAGACAATCTTCCACCACCGCATTCTAAGCACAAATCTAAATTACCTAACGATGGCCATGGCCAGCAGGTCATGTGAATAACTTTTCAAACACGTTGTGCATATTAAACCCTTCATTCATTCTCCTCTCGTCAGCAATCCCATCTGCAATTCTTACATTCAAGAGTTTGAGCAAAATACAATACTCACATCATCACATCTTTCAAAAAAAACACTCCTACGAAAAACCAGTCTTTTCTCTTAAGTCAAGCTTATGTACACAATACAGCCCAAAATGTATACATTGATTTCAGTCCATATGGTATAAATACAAGCTGGCAAGCTACAATTTTTTTCCAAGCTGTAACAAGTATATAAGTTTTCCTGTCCAAATATATATAGCGTGTATGTAACATTTTAAAAAGTTTCCTCTTTAATGCGCCTACGTTTTAGCTACAACTACTAATTCATGTCGTTGCTTTTTTTCACAAACTCTCCTCAACTCTCAACAGTCTTAACTCAACCCATACGACTTTTTTTTACTTTGCTTGTTGTGCTTTTGCTTGCCTAACAGGCAAAGAATATCAGCATGCAAAAAAGAGGAAAAGTGCAGTGAAGCGGATACTAGATGGATCGCTTAGAAGTTGGTGGCAGGCAGAAAAGAAATGTAAAGGATGAAGAGCCATGAAAACATGTACATTTTTTTGAACATACTCAAAAAAAGCTCAAGATATACTAACGTTTTTTCATGCATAATATCTTGTTTGTATATTGTGTACTTTTAATATAATACAGCTACTTTTTTGTTTGTGCTTAGCCACACACACACTTACACACATAATACACGCAAGGCACACAAAATCTCAACTTGGGCATTCATGAAACTCTAGAGAGAGAAGAAAAAACTGTGAAGTAGACAGCGAGAGTGGGGGAAAGGCAGTAGAAAATCACGACAGGAGTAGAGAGAGCAGAAAATAACAAAAAACCGAATCACCGAAAAAGCCCGGCTTCCTTAGACAAGACCTCTCTTGTATACATTTAGGTATCAAATAAAATCCTCACTAACTTTTCGTATATATGCTGTTCAATAACATTATGGATATTCTCCTATTTCAACTTGGCGTGTTGCATGATCCTCTCGGAAAATGTGTACTTGGAAAAAATGAAGTATGATATAATATTTTTTAATAAAAAAGGGAAAATGAATGCATATAAAGTTGTTGTTTTTTATACCCTCTTTTCAAATTCATCGTCTTGCTACTTCACTTCTCATTGGGTGCTTGCTCACGCGACAATATTCAATTTTCATGGATTGTTTTCAATGAAAAAGTCGTTAGCTCTCACTTTTTTCGGATGATAAAGATAACACAAGAGTTTTGTGGTGTAATAACTAAATCCAATCTCATTTATCTGTAAAGGGCTTATCTTTATGAAAAGAATTGATCCGCTCGACTCCCATTACACTGTTTACAGTGTATATTGTATGCTTAATTTTACATTTGGAATGTCATTGGAATTATTTGCTTGAAGATTACAAAATGGAATCCAGTCAACAACGCGATAAGCTAAATGGGATGGACCCAGCTATCTATAGTTATGTATCTTTATGACCCTACGCAGAAAAATTGTTCGGCACATTATTCCTAATCGGCTTAAAGTCTACTTATTTTTTAAAAATGGTTATACTTGCAACCATGATGTGAGAACTGAATAATGTTTCTTTAAACACACACTATACCTATGCAATTGTTTGATCTAATAATTAAAACAATTATTTGTTTGAAAATATAATCCCTTGTCGACGTCAAAACTAATTAAAACTAGGTTGTTAAGAAGAATTATATTTCCGCATTTCCTTCCATTGACACGTTTTATTTGTCATTTTGTCATACTTAAAATAGAAATTCAAAGTGAGCATTGAAGTAAAAGGATGCTCATCGGACAAGCTTATAACGATGAAGCTCCTTGAGATGAAAGGTCATACAACATTGATAAATCATTCAGCGGATATAAAGCATATTTCTCGTTCACACATTGGCAAAACGAAAGGTGATTGTGCGAATGATTCTACAATTATTTATATGAATGCTCTATGCTAACATGGTTCACTTCCTTATCAGAAAAAATACATCGCCTACATGTTTTTAAGTTAAGAAGGCATTGTCCAATTAAAAAAGTAAGTTTGTTAAACCGGCTCAACTCAACGGAATCAATGCAATCATTTGTGCTTCACTCAAAATATTCTATGTAATTTTCCCACGCTCTATCATTTCATGCAGCAACGCCTATTATAAACCTATCTTGCAATGATTTGCAGCCAGCTAATGACTGGAAATAGTGGAAATGGGCGTTTTCAAATGGTTAACAAAATGTTCAGGTTCATAAACGTAAAATCCACTTGCGTTGCGTGGTGGTAAAGGAGAAGTAACTTCTAATTATAATTCCGCCAAGAAAAAAATCGAGAGGGATTCCTGGGAAATTTTTACAGCGATTGTCATTCTCATTAGATTTGATTCATTGGTCAAAATCTAAGGAACCATTACAAATCTAATTTTTCATGCTCCAAACTTGCTCACCCCCTAGTTCTACGCAAGCTCCGTCACTGGCAAAATTTGAAACGGTGTAAACAATGGTGATCACGATCACAGAGCGTAAATTGTAAATCTCATAAACAAAATAGTCAGTGGACAGAGAGGCTTAATAAATCTACGCTCATACAACACTACTTAAATGATGAACAATCTAAACCGTAAATTGCCGATCATTACCTCACTCCATGACACAATAGAGTATGGGGGTAGGTTAGTTTTTCTCCTCTTTTATATCAGACGCAGCGATGACATCGGCATATATACCAGTGATGCACACACAATGCACCGTCCAACAATACAATGCTCGTCAAAATATAATCATCCCTCAACACAGTGACATTTCAAAACATATGGGCATTACGCCCTACAGACACGTGGACGGCTAGCAAAATACTTTTTTTTAAAGAAAATCTCAAAAATGACCAATGCAATGACTAAAAATTTAAATACAGGATTTTAAATACAAAACTAATTTAGAACTTACTTTTGATGACGCGCTCCGTAGTGGAAAGCTTTTGGTTGTTTGCAGTACTGCTACCCATGTTTTCTTCTTTCCTGCTGCTGCTCATTTTGACAAATTAAGAATCCAACAAGTACACAAATGAACCGTTCCAAGATGAGTTGGATGTGGAGTAATAGCACGATTTCACAATTTTATACAAATCTCCTATCAATCAATATAAACTAGTTAACTGTAAACTACTTTTTGCTCAGGTGTTGCTTGTTATCCCCTAATTTCAGCGAACATAAGGTATTCCGTATATTCCTCTGTGAATGAAACACTGGAACTACTTGTGTGGTGGTGATCTACACGCTAAAACTGGAATTTGCCTTAGGAACCAATAATTCCCATTCAATTCTCTCCATTCATGATGACTAGCGGTGCAACAATCCCTCTACGATTCCGTCACGGATCATCTTTCTCTCTTTTTCAATCTACACAATTACCACTAAATTCCAAACTGTACTTTAAACAATCCTCATAGCCAGTAAATAATTTGCCAACCATGCAACCCAACTCAAGCAAATCCAATACGCTCAACCGTGAAAAACCTTTTAAACTGACTTTCAATCTTATGCAAAAAATGTGTCTCGTCTACACACATTCATTACACTCATCCATCCGATTTCCAACAACCTTGTTGTCTCTTTTGTAGCAGCATGCAAATTATGTCTGGACACACACTCCAATTAGCTGGGATGTATTTAATTCACTTGTTTCATCATGTACAAAAGCCCATTTACTCCTCTCCTCTGAAAAACTACGAGTGACTTGTTAGTGTAAAAAAACAGTAACCGCTGTTGTGAGATATATATCTTCCACAAGCACAACTACTATATGCTGCCGCACATACAGTAAAAATGATAATGTTCTCTCGCCGTTGATGTCCTTATACACGACCACGAGTTAACAACTGCATTTAAGCAATACGGAATTTGGATGAGAGTCAGTTTAGCAGTGAGCAGTGGTGGTGGTGGTTTTATTTTTTTCAGATGATACCGCACCGTCGTCGTACACTTGTTTTCACTACGGGATTCACGCAGAAAATGAAATGGCTGACTTTACAAGAAAAAAATTACCGAGCCTCACTGCTTCTTTTGAAAACAGGCAAAGGATAATGATGGTGAGAGGATGGTGGTGTGTTGTATTCAGATTTGAGATCCAGTTTAGATTTTATGCGTTTGAAAATCTTGTCTTTCTTGTCTCAAGTCAAAAGGTCGACTAGCTATTTAAAATGGTATTCATATGGATGTAGCGTGCAGGGTTTGGGCATCAAGATGTATACGTATGCGAACACAAATCTGCATTATTTCATGGGGAGAGAGAAGTCACCACTCACAATTCCTGTTTTACATACTGCAGGATACAGTGTTGTCAAAAACAATTGCCTCAACAAATCTCTAACAACAACAGAGTGTCCAATCAGGCTTGCAAAATCGTTGTCGAATTTTCCGACAAAAATTGACACACCTCTCCAAATTAACTTTCTAGTCTGGATAAAATCCTTTCCAGCTAATTTCCACGAACTCCTCCAAAAATCCAGTTACTTTTAATTTAATTTCAAAGCAACTGCTCCACTGTCACTTAAAATCCGAAAATCGGCGAATGTTTCTTTCACATGCAAACTTTCTCCTACCCTTTAATGTTTGTCCTCGTTTTCAATTTTCACCACAACACACACAGCCATCCACATGAAGAGGAAAACTTTCTCTTTTTTTCGTTCCCTGGAATAAAAATCTTAAATATTTTTGAGGGAAACCACCAACTTATGAGACACCTTGCTATCCCTCTCTTCTGATCTCGAATTGAAGTATAGTTTTTTTGCCGAGGACAAAAATGTTTGAATGTTTTGTTATTCTCTGAGTGTGCAATTTCTCAATAAAATAACGGCTATCCAGGCAATGCAATGCAATATGTAATGTAATGGTGATGACGATGATGATGATTTCGTATAAAGTTGAGCAGAAGGAAAAAAGAGAGTGAATGTGTGAGAAAATAGAGTAGTAGAGTAAGTACACCAAAGACAAGAGAGTTGTTGGGGAGAAGTGTGTGTAGATGGTCTACACTGCTTCTTCTTGATGCACACACATTCTATTACATTGGAAATACACAAAAAGGAACTTTTATATCAAGAGAGAAAAAGGTGTAAATGTTCTTTACTTTTGCTCAGCTCCACTCTGCCAGTTCACTGTATGCAGTTATGTTGATGGTGATGGTGCTATCCATATCCATAACTAAACCATACATTCCGTTCCGTGTCCACATCTTGTCTTCCTTCTCTCCTTTCAATCCGACTTTTTAATGCTTCTCCTTCTCTCCTACACTCACCTCCTCCGCCGTGTTGTTGACTGAGCATGAGCTCCAGCCCCTTTTTCGTCATCGCACCATTATACACTGTATGGGAAATACATTTGCAGCATGTTTCCCATATTTCCTCCATGTTCCCATATCCTAGAGAGACCACACACTGTATATATATGAGCCAGCACAATGTTGTGTCCCATAATATCTCGCATAATACAACTCTTTCCTAATTTCAAATAGCGGAGAGACTCTAGCTGGGTGAGTGAGAGAGAGCCCGTATTTTTATGCTGGTGCGCATAGCTCACGAGTTGTATATAAATTTACATGCAATTTACTACGACCAGAGAGTGATCCAAAGGGAAAATACTATTTTCTCCTTTCATAATATGCATACAGGCTTTTACTACGACTTGGAAATCACTACAACATACCTAATGCACACACAACCTTATTGCCTTTCCAAAAATATGAGCCAAACGAGGACTTGATGGAATGAAAATTTTCATAATCATGATTGTTATATTAGCAGCCTAAATATTATTATCTTCCTGAAACTACTTTTCTACATTTGCGCCTCTTTTGAAACAATTCCCAACAAGCGATTTACTGTGTTGCCGAGACGGAAGCAAGCATGAAGCCAGGAGCTGAATTAATCGTTTTACGCACCGGTTTAGTATCAAAATAATAGATTAGTCAAGTAAAGTATGAGAGAGAAGTAGTCTGACACGGAATATAAGAGACTATATATCGCTTTTTTGAGCCTAATGGAATGTATGGAATGGCTCTTTCTACACAATGCACAATGTATGTCGATTTTTAGGGTGTGTAGCGTCTGCACAGTCAAGGCAGTTTATAAGCTAGGCTCAATATTTATAACAAAGTTTCACTTCTCAAAATCCTGCCGAATTACATGCTTCAATTTGTATAAAAACGGGAGCTAAACATGCTAGAAATAATTATCTTCCACATTTTATCATCCGGTTTATGCAGACACACCACGAGATGTGCGCCATGTATATATGCAACATGGGATGGGTTGGATGACTAAAGTGATCTACATGAAATGAAAATTGAGAGCAAAGGCAGATGATCTGAAATAACGATAAAAGTTCATCACATCCCACCCAGCTCCGTTTTACGGTGGTTGTAATATTACGGAGATTCCAGGGAATTAAAGGGAGAAAACCTGCTCACTACAAGGTGAAATATTATTCCCGTGTGTCAGCTAGAGAGCACACAGACGCTGCTACATGAACGAAATATTTGCCATGTTAGTAGTCCACATTACAATATATTATCCAAGCAATGAAGTTGATTACAGAGAGGAGCCTGATTAGCATATCAGATAGGATAAAGCCGCTAGGTGGTAAAAGCACCTTGACTTGTCTTCTCAACTGACGTGATGCTTGGTGAAGGTGGTGCTGCTAAAATAATGGTTGTCGTAAATGAGGCAAGATTAGGCGGAACAGCTGCTTCACTATTATTGCCAATCCGGATATAATTTCCTTGTGCCGTGTATCTATATAATAATTGCTTTATGCCATATTGTTCGCCGATCCGGAATGCAAAAGGTTTTCAACTATAAAACAACGCTTTACCGCTATACGCTTTGGAAACTATTCAAAACATTCAACACCAGATCTACCTCATAGAATACTCATTTGGAAAGATGTACTTGAGCACATGACACACTATCAAGTTGTCTTTCTCGGTAGCATAGCTCCTTTGAAAAGTGGACGGGTTCACGACACCTTTCCATGAGTAGGATGAACGAAAGGATGAGTCTGTTTGTATTACTTTTGGACTCCCTATATGTCCTATGCACTTTACAGATATAAAATCAGGAAATTTTCTGGTACAAATACATACATGGTGGGTGATTCCACTACTGCAGCTAAATCTTTTTAGGTACATTTCCTTTGCTATGAGGGCAACCCAATGGAACACTTAACTTATTCTTTAGTATTTCAATATGCAAGGATGCGATTGCATAAGGTTGCATAAAAATAGAACTCTAAACTATTCTATATGAGATTCTTTTGTGTGCATCTGCAGATGAGCAATAAACAAAAGTTTTAGCGAACCGGAATCGTTAACATGCTAATAAATTAAAGCAATCATGCAAAGGCACAATGAAACCGTTATGTCTTGCGGGATATAAACCTACACCTACTCATGTAGGTTGCCTTGCATTGCATTTTCTCCTGATGTTAATGCACCGGATGTACCTATCCAGCTTCCAAACTTTATCTCAATCGGTGCATGATTCAATGAGTGCTACTTTGTTGACATGACTAAAATGGCAGGCACTAAAATACGATGAGCAATGATGATGATAATCTGAGGTGCTTTGATTTTTTTCGCCATTATTGAAGAGAAAGTTTAAAAACATTTAAATGAAGTGCATCCATCTTATTTTCTGACCAATATCTATTCTAATACAACATGACAGCTCTCCCTAAGGGTGGCATGTCCGTAGTTGAAGCCGTAGCCGCTCCAAAGAAATCGACTTCCGGACGAGCACTTATCGGAATCGTCACCGGCTTGGCTATCCACTATGAGGAAATTAAGAAAACTTGGAATTCTTGTAGTTCCAACCTATGTAGATTGGAGAGACTCACAGCCTACTTAACTCTGATATTTGGGATTTCCAGACCAGCCGTGATAATGACCTTTGTTGTGAGAAAGCTTGTGAATAAAATGTGGTTCAAGTTAAAAGGAAAAGTGCTATTGCTACATGATTCCAAGTGGGATTCCCAGCTTATGGTCGTAGCCATATACTCAGGTTTGGAGTATGCATTAGCGGCAGTTTGGAATTGGCTTCAAATTGCTATTGAGTGTTTAAAGAGAGAAGATTGTGACAATGACGACATTCTTATTTGGATTACTAATATGAAAATTCGCGTACGCTACTACAATTCAACTTATGACCTTGAAAATCACCAGTTCCTTCGTTATGCCATTTATTTTAAGCTTTTAATTAAATCCATGTACAGTACTGTGAATTGACTGATAAGCAAGAATTAGAATGTGATGAAGACGGAGAAAGCAATTGCGTTCCGATAGAAAACGAAGATTGGTGCACTGTAATTTTTAACGAGCTTCCTTTAATCATGATAGGCATAGTTGTTGGAATTTTTTACGTTTTATTAAACCAGGTACATAATAAATCATCTGTAAAGTATACCAATATAAGTATACCTTTAACCAATAATGATAATAATTGTCTGGATAACCAGATTGATGACAATGAAGAGGAACTTGGTCAAGAACAACCAGCGAATGAAGCATTATCAGAACTGCCAAAGAAAACTGAAGCTGATCCTAAATCCAATGACGTCCCCAGTAAATTGCATGATCAAAGTAACTTTCTTAATACAGGCAACAAAGAACACGATAAGCAGCAAGACGAGGAAAAAAACGAGCAAACAACTTCCGATAAGTCAGCTCCCGATACTGATGATACTCAAGATAAGACTAGTACAAATCAGGATCAACAGCCCCAGCCCCAGCCCTATCAACCAAAACCTAGCAATAAAAAAGTTTCTGGGCAAACCAAACCAAAAAATGAAAAACGTACAGGGAAACCTATTCCACCAAAGAAAAAAGTTAGGTTTTCCAAAAGTTCCAAATCGAAACGGAAGCCGAAACGTAAGGACAAATGTCCACCATACCAAAAAATCCAAGTGTATTGCCCGCTATGCATTGAAAACTATATCGGATGTTTTCCCAATCCCATGATAATTTGCTGCGGAGATTGCTGCAACGGTAGCAAACCTGATAAACCCAGCAAGAAAGATGACTCAGACTCAGTGTCTAAAAGCCCAGAGAAAATTCAAGAAAGTATTCAACACAACATTGAAAAAAAGGTTCAAGAAGAGGTTAAAGAAAAGGTCAAAGAAACGATTCCTTCCTTACCTTCATCCACAAATAAAAAGTTGTCAGCAAACTGTCAAGATCCGGATGAACCATCTGTATTCTTGACGTTCCAAAGGTTTTCGAACGCAGCGAGCGGTGTAGTATGTGGGAAGCTAATTGCTGAAAACGCTGGCGTCACCAGTTCCAGTATATTTGACAATTTGAGCGCATGTTCCCTCATGAGAACCAAGCAAACTGAAGCAGCAATTGATGAAAGTGACAGCGACATTCCTGACGATGACGAGCTGTACAAACTCTTTTTTGACGTTTTTGAGAACAACGTAGAGAAAATAATCCTCCAGGAGCTGGAAGCATGTGAAAATTGTAAAGATCTAATACAAAACGATCTACAATCAAATATTTCTCAAGATAGCCTCGAAGAAACTATCCAAGCTCCAGAAAACGACTCTGATACCGAGCAAGATTTTCCATATATCACCCAAGGGACAGAAAACTTTGAAATCGAAAACGAATGGGTCCTTGAATGAATTTTAGTAGATAACTATCCCAATTATTAGTAACTTCTCTCGTTAATGTTTTGAATTTTGTTAACCTTTAATTGTGTTCAGTGTGCCCGTGCTAATTAAATAAAATTCGAAAAAACACACACACGCTCACACGCTATATTGGAATGGACATGCAACAAAGACCATAGTAAACACACAAGTAGCATGCAAAATAAGCAAGTCATCGAGAGTTGGGGAAAAGGATAAAAAGTGGGCTGTCGTTGGTATTATCTGCATAAGTTTCAATGCATCCGGACGATCCATCCGACAGAAGAGAAATACACACAGAGCCAAAATGACTGACAAGAAATGTACCTTTGCTACCTTCCGTAATAAAAATTCCGTTCCGTAAAAATATCCATCCCAAAAAAGTAGAGATGGGGGAGAATCCTCTTGAGTGAGCAAGGATAATACGCGATATTGATACAATACGGACGAACCACACACAAGTAAAAAGACAGATGCTGTGTAATGTATGCAGTGAGTATTATTAAAAAGGCAGTGTAAAATATATATTAAAGAGTTGTGAAGAAGATACCTTTTCCCTGTCTTTTGCTGTATGGCTGACGTGTAATGCACATAAAAATCTCTTTCACCCTATTATCATTATCATGCATTACTTTTTGATTCTCTTGTGGGGATATTCATTTCAATTATAAAAAGGTAAAAATATACACATATATCTTGTCGTCCTCCTTGTGTGATCTTATCGGGGTATATGGGATCTTCTTGAAGCCGAAAATTGTAAGTATCTTGTTATTCATACAATAATATTTGTTGTGGAACTTTACCGATTATTAAAAAGCAGGTTAAGGATATGATATGTTGTATGTGTGTGTTTTATGATGAACACGGTTGTGCATAAAAAATGTTATAAAAAAGTTAGAATGTGAAATGTGAAAGGATTGACCAGTCTGTGGTTTTGTAGAGGTAGAAATTGTACTTTACGCTGTGTAGGCTGTGATTGGGGGACTTTATTTGGAACTTGTGGAACATCCAAATTGATTTAAGACATAATTTTAAAGTTAGGCAGTTGACGTGTTCAGTCAGAGTAGGTTGGTAGTGTTTAATGAGGTGTTGAATGATTCAAGCGTGTACTATAAATCTTGTAATCCAGAATTGGCGAGTGGCATATGTGTTTTAGTAATTGCATGATTGTCAACAGCAGGTGGCAGGTAACGAAAATAGTACCGTAAGGTGAGAACTGACATTGTAATCAGGGACCGATTGATTTTTTTGTATTTGTTTTTCTCCTGCTGCTGTTTGCGCAGGCTGACAACTTTAGTTGTGAGTTTTTTTTAGTCAAATGGCTCAGGTGAGGTAGATTAGAATAATTAGTTTAGGATTTTTCAATTGCGACAACCAAGGAAGGTTGTTGGTTGTAATGTTGTAATTTGGTTCATTTGTTAAACATTCTGCATAGAATTCAAAATTCAGCATTGAATCCCGTGCGATTACGACAAACTAGTAATCATAGTCATTAAAATATTTCTTGTATTATGTATGAAATGTTTGCTGCAATACGAAAACTCGGCTGAGGTGATAATAGAATAGGAAATGACCATGAAACGACCTCGACGAAAAGTCTGTTGTGCAAAAAAAAACGTCTTGGCTGTCACCTTTTGCATTGAGATCTGGGATCGATCGTTGATGTGAATTGTGAATACATGATGTTGTTGTGAGTTAGTAAATTTTAAGAGGACTTTGGAGTACAAGACGAAAACAATTTCTTTGGTGTGGGTTAGGTTCAAATTAAGTTAAGTTTATGACACATGTCATGTCATAAACAGTCAGCAGTCCATGGTCATGCAAAATCAATCATCAGCCAACAATAGAGCTTTTTAGGCACCTGCTTTCAGTTCTTTGTTGCCCATGATACGTCAGACCAAATGATAAAGTTTTATTTTTATTTTATAGATTTTATAGCTGTCAACACTCCGCACTTTTGACTTTGTTTGATGTGTGATCGTTTCCTGAGTCAAGCTTGAAAAATGTGATTTTCCAAAAGTGGATAGAAGCCGAAAGTACCATTGGGTGACGTTATGGAAGACTTTTTATTGATTACAACAGAAGACTGAGAAAATATTCATCACGCCAGGCTTATTAGCCAATTAACTAGGATTTAGAAACCAACTTTTGACTTTCTCCGTTCCTCGCTCTTTGCCTCATTTTACCACGATGGGATTTCGTCGCATTGTCCAGTTTTTGGTTGTATTGGTCAGTGTGGGAATGCTGCACTGCGATGAACATTCACATACGGTAATTAAGATACTGATGCTAATTAAAAAAATATGCTTCATCATTTTGTTTACAGGATGCAAGGTTGTAATTTGATTGCATGTTTTATTCACAGTACAAAGACAATGAAGAAGTAGTTCTTTGGATGAACACTGTTGGCCCTTATCATAATAGACAAGAGACCTACAGTTATTTCTCACTTCCCTACTGTCAGGGACCCAAGGAAAACATTGGGCATTATCATGAAACTTTAGGAGAAGCTTTACAAGGATTTGAATTGGAATATTCTGGTCTTGGGATAGAATTCAAGTGTGAGTTGACAGTTTAGGTTTTCAGAGTTTTTTTTAAAATTAAAACGCATAAAATTGTATTGTATTGTATAATTGTATGTTTGCATAGAAGGCTAAATGTTTCATGTTTCTTTATCAATTTAGCGGAAACAAGTTCAAATGTTTACTGCGAAATAGAGCTCAATGAAGAAAAGCTGAAGGCTTTTGTTTATGCTGTGAAAAATCGATATTGGTATCAAATGTACGTCGATGACTTGCCAATATGGGGTAATGCACCATCCTAATTTTTAACAAAATGGTCAAAATAACTGACGATGAGAACATCCATTTGCTAATAGTATATTTTGTTTACAATTTCAGGAGTTGTCGGTGAAGTTGATGAAGCAAAGGGCGATATGTTTCAAGGTTCGCGTTCACTAAATATTGCTATTGTCTAATTGGAAACAAAAATAAACAAAAAAATTATGTTTATATTGTAGGATCGCGATCTTGGAGATGAATATGGATGGAAGCAGGTGCATGGGGATGTGTTTAGACCCGCTGCAAAGCCATTGTTCTTCTCGGCTCTATTGGGGACTGGATGTCAATTGCTGGTTGTTACAGTTGCAGTCATTCTGTTCACCATTTTAGGTGAACTGTACACAGAACGTGGCTCACTTCTTTCCACTGCAATATTTGTTTATGCCGCTACCTCACCGATTAACGGTTATTTCGGTGCCAGTATTTATGCGCAAATGGGAGGAAAGGTATGCTTTTTATTTAAACGTTAGTTGGTATTTAGATTGCACATACTTTATCGTTATGTTGTTTCATTTACAGCGCTGGATTCGGCAAATGATATGCTCTGTGGCGTTACTTCCAGCTGTAGTCTGTGGAACATCATTTTTAATCAATTTCATCGCGATTTACTACCACGCATCTCGGGCAATTCCTTTTGGCAGCATGGTACTAATTTGATATTATTTAACACTCGGACATGAGGACATTCATTATGACATGGTCACTGGTTTTATCATTGATTCAAATCTTATTTTTTAGGTGGCTGTGGCTTGCATTGTGTTGTTTGTGGTACTGCCGCTAACACTAGTTGGAACAGTTTTAGGACGAAACTTGGGTGGTCAGGCAGACTATCCTTGCAGAGTGAATGCCGTTCCACGACCTATCCCTGAGAAAAAATGGTACATGGAACCAGCTATCATTGTGTCTCTTGGTGGTGTCTTACCATTTGGATCTATTTTCATTGAAATGTATGCTCGGAGGAAATATTTGATTTTAGACATACTGGGTATTTGGATTCCATGATTTATGTATTGTTGACGTGTTTTTTGTGTTATGACAGGTATTTCATCTTCACTTCTTTCTGGGCTTACAAAATCTACTACGTTTATGGTTTCATGCTTCTTGTCTTCTTGATTTTACTGGTCGTCACCGTGTGTGTTACCATTGTGTGCACATATTTTCTGCTAAACGCTGAAGATTACCGGTGGCAATGGACATCCTTTTTCGCTGCGGCTTCAACATCGGGCTATGTGTACTTATACTCCATCTACTATTTCATCTTTAAGACAAAGTAAGATTTAATCATTTTTATATTGATTTCTCAGTAGGTGTTCCAACAAAATATATGTATTCATAACTAATTTTTTATATCTTCATTGTTCTTCCCCAGGATGTATGGACTGTTTCAAACTGCCTTCTATTTCGGTCATATGGCTCTATTTAGCCTGGGATTAGGAATCATGTGTGGTACTGTTGGATACGTCGGAAGCTCATACTTTGTGCGAAAGATTTATTCTACTGTAAAAATTGACTAAGTTATAATTCTTCAGTAGCTGCTTCACTTGATCCTTCTATATTCACTCATGCTAACCAAAAACATTCATCTTGTCTGTCAATGTGTTAGAGGGGTCTTCAGAAATGGGTCGTTTATTGCTGTGTTTCTATTTGTTGTACGTTGTATTATATATATGTATCTCTATGTAGAAAAGGGAGTTTAAAGGGTTATTTACCATTTTAAGTTTGCTTAAGAAACCACTGTATAAATTACCAACTCTGCAATTAACATAAAAATTATTACAAATGGTCGTTTTTTTCTAAAGTATGCTTGTATAATTGAATGTTTTCATACTTTAAATGATGAGATTGGAGGAGTCCATAGGAAATGCATGGACAAAGATTTTCTAGTTCCGCACATTATTATATATTCAAGCTGTGATTAGCAATAATTTGTAGCAATGATAATTTTATCTCATTTTATTATAATTATTAAAATGTCGCATAGAGTGAACAACTCGTTTGTTTTTCTATCTTCGGACCATTCTTGGTATGTGTTTGTACAATGTTCGTTGTTGTATGTAATATTGTATTGTATCATTACAACATTGATTAGGCGCTAGGATATTGTAAATAAGTTTATCTGATCGAGAAGTTTTTCGTCTCGAGGAAAAAATATTGCAGTGAATGCATTGCGCCAAGAAGGAATTGAAGGAAATACGATTATCCACTACTAGGTGCATTCTTCATCCTAAGAAAAAAATGGTACTATCTAGTAGGTGAGAATAAGAGTCGCATTTTTGTTAGTCTTTAGAGATTAAAGGTCATGTATATTTTTAAAGCTAGCTATAACTATTTAAAGGTAATGAACTTGCTAGTACGTAGTACAGCTAAACTCTTTCATTCTATTGATTTATTGGACAGGATTTTCCTCCGTATATTCTCTAGATTGAAGTAAAAGTTTGCTTGCGAGTAGGCATAATATTCCACTAAAATTGCTGTTGAGGTACATTCGTACATAATAGCGACTATAACTGTTCATATACACATACTATGTAGGTATAGTTGTGTTAGTACTTTAATTAATCCGTACTGATTATATTAATCCAGCAATTACTGTTAATCCTTGTGTAAAATAGTGGCATCCTGTTGTATCAGAGTTTTACCTTGTGCTGACAAAGCGATAAGAAAATTATGTGTAACATCCGTGTAAATGATGAAATGTTAAAAAATTGAACTGTGACAAAGACGGTTGATCGTGTACCTATCGAATTGAAAGTGAACCTTTATATTATTGATGAAAGTCGGTTTGCTATAGCGTTAGCAATTTATGCTATGTAGTTTATTAAAAACTACTAATGCCGTTGTTTTTCATTATTTGTTATAATATTTATTATGTATCATGTAAGTATAAAAACTAGAGCCAAATGTGTGAAAATCATCATCATCCTCGTCATTGTTAACTGTTTACTACAAATAAGAAATTGATTAAATGGCTAACTTATATTGAGTCAATGAATTTTTGTTTGACAGTATAAACTTGAATTCTCTATGTCCTACATTTCTTTTCCTCTCATTTTCACCGTAAAAGTGACATTGATTGTGTTCACAAGAGAAAAACTGACAACCACCAAGAAAAAGGGCACCCTTTAAAACGTCTTTACTGCGCTTCTTCTACTTCCTATCTTTATCCTCTAACCCACCAACATCCCTCATCGCATCAGCATATATGGGGTTGATAACGCTGTAATTGTCAAACAAAAGGCATGTGCCTTATGCGTTTTTCCTTTCAACCCCATTATTTTTCGGGCTTCAAATGGTGTTTTTACAATTCCTCCGTTTCACTCAATGAACAAGGACACACGGTGCATTGGCTCTGGTTGCTTTATGAATGATAGAGTAAAAAACTACAAGAAAGGGAAGAATTCATGAAGAGTGAAATTTTCTCATAAGAGATAGACATCTTTGTTCCAAGCCAGCGTGAGACAAGGCAACATTGTCAATTTCATTGTCACTCACAAATATAAGGATGCATACGTGTTAACGCAAATTTGTGAAAATCTCCGTTAAATTGGCTCGATCGAGTTAAGCGTTATTTTCACAACTTTATCTCTCTCAATGACAGGAAGTGAGAATGGATATAAAAAGGGAAATCGCAGGAGGATGCGAGATTATTGTTAAAAAGAATATTCATGAGAAATGTACTTGGGTCAATAAAGCAAACAGATTTGAAATTTTTGTATTAAACTTCCAAGGATGATTCTGAAAGCAATTTACAATGCGGAACAGCATCCCCTTCAAAAGTTCTGAAGTACTTCGAAAAAAGTTTCGTGCAAGTTGGCAGACAAACATTTTTGTGTTCGTGGTTGCTGTGATTTTTCTACCTGTGCAAAGTGAATGTAGTCGAGGGGATATGTTCCGGGGGGATAAAGTTGCCACTGCGGAGGTAATCATACAATCAAATGCAGTGAGCTTCAAGCAGGTGGAAGGAAAAGGAAATTTCTCTCAAACCATTTTAAACTCTAAGTCTAAACCCGAGTAAGTTCTTTAAAAATTATTTCTTTACATATTGCCATTTTTCCAAAGTTTTAAAATCATACGTTTTTCATTAAAAGAGTCCCCAAAAATAAAATAAAGTCTACTGAATCAACCCCAACGTCAGATGCAGTGGCTCCAGACTACAGTCACCCCTTCTCCTCCACATTTTCACCAACAGCACACTCCTCTAAAAAATCTTTAGATGAAAATGTTTCTCCTTATGCATCCTCCACAAGAAGAATGGATTACAACTCCAAAGAGGACGACAACGTTGCCTTCTTCCCACCTTATACAAGCCAAGAAGTCTCTGAAGCCAGTTTAATTCAACCTTACAGACCAGTTGAACCAAAGTCAGCTATTCCCACCCTCCTATTTCTAACGTCAATAGGAACAATGGCCACTTCGACAGTTAAACCTCTCCATTACCACAAAACCTCCTCTTCTACCATTATCACCAAAAAGAAACCAACCACAAAACGACCCGTTTTGATAAGCACCTCAAAACAACCCGTTTTGATAAGCACCTCAAAACAACCCGTTTTGATAAGCACCTCAAAACAACCAAAAGTTCCTAGACCAACGACTCCAATGCCAGGAGGAGGAGGAGGAAGCAAGCGAAAACGTAGACCCAAACCAGGTCGAACTACAACCACTACCACATCTACAACTCCGAATCCAGACGATTACGAATACTACGGAAGTGCAGAAGATACCGGTGAAAGTTCCTCTTCAAACTCCTCCCTCAATACCAATACCACAACCACACCCACTAAAATGCCGCTTTCCAAGCTAGCCGTAGCTATGATATCAACATCCTCAGAGTTTGACAATAACTCCACAAAAGACGAGCAATTTTATCCCCAAACTCCTGTCAATCTCCTCAACATCCTTCAAGCGTACACAAAGCAGATACAAAACGGGGAGAATGCGGTTAAACCTCCTGTCGTTAAAATTCCCAACACACCCTTCATGCTTAACCTCAATCAACTCAATTTTGCCGCCAAACTCGGGATCAGCTTTTACTACAGTATAATTGCCATCATTCCTCTCGTTTATCTTGCATTCGGAGGAACGGGAATTTTAGATTCAATCACAGGTCGAAGAAGGAGTGGCAACCGGAGACGGAGAAAGAGGAGTAGCGGCTCTTTTACGAGAAAAGCGGATACAAACCCGACATACTTTGACGCCGCACAACGTGCAGACTTCAATAGCGATGACGATTATGCATGGATAATTGCACGAATTTCACAAATTATTCTAGAAATCTCCCTCTTTTCCGAAGGAGAAGATGATTAAAAAACGGTACAATTTTCTCCAAACAAATTTGTAATTTATATAGATAATTTAAGCTAACAGGCATTTTTTTTTATTTTTTATAGTTTTATAGTAATTATTACACAACGTTATTGTTTTTGCCATTTTTTAAATATTTTTTTTACAACCGACTTACGAATAATACTGACGTGGAATGTTCTTAAAAATAGGGTGTATAATAATATATTTTTTCCGTTTGATTAATTATTATCATTAAAAATTGTTAATTCTATCCGCATGCTTAATATTAAACAAATATGTTTTTGTGTATTTTAAAAGCCTCTTTCATCGCTCCCAAAGTTTTTACTTATAAGCCTTAGTGCCATAAAAATGTTATATATTTTCTTCGTACACACCTATATAGTCCGAAAGATGATCCATATTGCTGTATATATTGCATATAACACATACAACTCATTGTATGCCTCGTTAACTAGTGATTGAAGTATTCGCCATTTACTGTTAATATGTATAGCCATAGTTAAGCATCCTCGAAATTTTCAGGTACCTGCTGCTCCTCCCAACAGGGACTGGTAGGGCTTTCAATTGTCATCAAAATACATTCCTTCACTGACGCAGCCATTTGTACATCTCGGAATCCTAGAATTCCCCCTTTAACCACAAAATTTCCCTCTTTCCCTTCCTCACTTGGTTCGTACGAGATTCTGCACTGTTTTCCCAGAGGGGCGCCATCCAAACAGTAACTTTTATAATTGAGAATTCCACCTCCAAGAGAATTAAGGATGCAATGTGGTCCGCAAAGATCCCACAAGTGGACGGAGTCTTTGCTTAAAAGATAAACGTCGGCGAGACCGAGGGCAACGCATAACAACTTGTAGCCAGCGCCAGCGGAGGAAATTGTGTTAAACCTGGATTTCAGCTTGTCTTTCAAAGCTTTGTCTTCAGAAGCGCTCAGTATGACAGTGGGTCTTTTCGGAAAGTTGTCTTCGTTTCGGGGCAATGGATAGCGTGTCAAAGTTGACACGGAGTGGTCCTTCATGGAAAGTCCCCAAAAGAACCTTCCATTCCATCTGAATACAAAAGAAATCCCTAACGAACTTGAAAAAAAAATTGTAGCAATTAATTTTTTAATTTCTCACTTTTGCTTGGCAGCATCATACTTCCAAAAGGGTTGATTAATAACCCCAATAAGGGGCTGGCCAGTATGCATATGAAATGCCCCAATGAGCACGGAAACACAGTGAAGACCTGCAGACCACACTTGATCCTCTTCCTCTAGATCTTCATGGCAGATTTTGTCAAACTCTTCGCTCCCTTTGATATACTCATTCGTTCCATCTTGACAAAAGCAAACAAAATTTTCCCATCTTTACTACCGCCACAGCCCCATGCCATACTCGAATCTTATCACAAAAGCTACCAATAGGATCAATCCAAATCCCAATGTCGGAATAAGACTCGATCAAATCATTAGGCAGTAAAGATGTCTCCCGCTCATCCAACTTGATTTCTCGATGTACCTCCTCCGCCAACAACTTAGCAGCGTCCATATCCCCATCAAGAACTTGAGCCAATAACTCCGCCGTTAGTTCCGGTGTGTCTTCTACTTTAACAGTTATTGTCTTTCCAAGCGCGTTCGAAAAAGTGTTGCTCTCCTCCCCATAAATATTGTCTTTCATGTCGGGAAACTTTAAAAAATATTTGATTATTATTTCTCCCCTCAAATATTTCCTATTTATTCCCCCCCCAAAAAAATTGCAATCTTACCCTTTCTGCAATATCATGTCGCAAACTCTCCTGAATGAGAACATCCGCCAGTGTTTTAAAATCCTGGACAAACCTCTCATTCTTCTCTTCACCCTTTTTCTCTTGAACTAGCAAACTAAACAATGTCGTTTCCGCTCGAATCAGGCGAGCAATATTGGCAGCTTTTTCTGACGCTGCGAGCAGCACCCTCACCAGCTCACTCATTTTATTCTCATCTACAAAAGACTCTTTTCTCAACTTGTCAAACCCCTTTCACATAATTTATCTCCAATTTTTTCGCAAATAACTCAAACATGCAAATGAGTGTGAAAACCATAAAAGTGAAACTCTTTTTTCGGAGATGTGTGTATTAATAGTTCTTTTGTTTGGCGAGAAGAAAAGCGTTTCCTTTTTTGGCAATAGAGGGTTTTTATTTACAAGAGAAATCCTTGCCCTAGAATAGCACACAGAGAGAATAGGCTAGGCGAAAATTGTGTGCGATTTTCCTTTTCCTTCAGCTGAGTGCGTGCTTTATGGGGATGACTGTGTGGGATGTGTGTGTGTTATATAGCAAATGTTATGTTATGATTTCATGGCACATGTGCAAAACTCAACCCCACACTCCAACTAATATCTGCTTCTATCCAGAGACCAAGAGAAGATAGTTTTTCCTCCTTTGTACGTGGCAAATGGTTGCATGCATAAAAAAATCGGATATACCTATCAAAAGAATATATTAGGAGCAATAAGAAGCCGCACTACCAGAAATTTTTTTGCAAGGAGAGAAACAAAACCTTTAAGCGTAGCTCGCTGGCTCTCTTTTATATAATTTAGTAGACTAAAAAAAAAGAGATGAAATACCTATAAAACATCATGGACCGTATCTGATTTGTGAGCTTAAGTAAGCTTTAGCAAAACCACATAAAATTTTCTCATAAAATGTGTAGTAGTTTGTTAGGTACATGGTAGAAATACTCCATGGAAAAAAATGTGTAGTAGACCGACCTAGTAGCTGAGAGGAGCAAGGATAAGGATATTTTTGTGCTTTGCAAAGCTATGAGAATGTGCATGACATAATAAGGTTACCCCATTAAATTTCATTAACTCCAATTCCCAGCTGAATGCACACCAATTTGTATGGTATTTTTCCTAGTCGAGGGCAAACTCGAGAGAGGAATGAGTAGAATGAGTTGAATATA
>JAHZNA010002127.1:0-68869 GCA_027743935.1 Sinodicranocentrus sp. ZH6
AACCGTCCACTCCTTATATGACTAAAGGGTACAAAACAGACTGCCCGGATCTCAAACACGCTCATATAATAACTATGGATATGTGCTTTCCTCATTACATTTTTGTGGAAAGAGGATATCCTATAAAAAAGTTTTTATTTCTGTCCTCACCACTCTCACCCGGGGAAATGGATGAGGAAAAAGTGAATTAGAATTTTGCCCAAGTCTAAACAAAAAATCAGGCTTTTCCCTTCATCATAATCTCATATTCATTCATCCATTCATCCCTGTTTTTTTGGTGAAAGCTTCCCTGTCACCACGACCATTTACAAGGATAATGTTGATGAGCACATTATGCTTCTCGTCGTCTTTTTCATGAGCCCTCTAATCTTTCATTACATTTATCCTGAGTGGCTATTCGGATGGAGAGAATCGACCCACAAAAATATGAAAAGGAAATGACCTAG
The DNA here is from genome assembly GCA_027743935.1 of Sinodicranocentrus sp. ZH6. Taxonomy (NCBI): domain Eukaryota; kingdom Metazoa; phylum Arthropoda; class Collembola; order Entomobryomorpha; family Entomobryidae; genus Sinodicranocentrus; species Sinodicranocentrus sp. ZH6. Next base: position 447 of record JAHZNA010002127.1, read on the forward strand.
AGAGAAGGATGCATAACATTTTTTTTCTTCTCTCGCTTTATCTCTGGAGTACTTATGCGTTCCATCCTTTTTTGCGCTCTTTTAATGCACAACATGTCCTTCTCCTTTTTGCTTGAACAAAAAGAGAGAAAGCTTTACATCCTTTTCTGTTCCGATACTGTGTGTACTTTTGGTGGAAATGAAAATAGGCAAAGTGCCACTCTACCCTCGTTGAGATGACTATGGAGAGTGAAAATTAGAGAAAGTGACTTGATACTTTTCGATATAGGTTTTCCCACAAGGGCGGAATTTTCTCCTTTTGAGTTAGCTACTTTCATTTTGGCCGGATGGTGTAACTCGTGTGTGAAAGTAGATGACTGAGCCTTTTTTCTCCTCCCTCATATTGTACCCTTTACGCAGTAGAGTGTAAAAGGTCAAAGGGAAAGTTTTGAGGATGTGTTCAAGGAGAAATTCAAGGGGAGAAAGTAAAAATCTCCTAGTGGATATCTAAAAACCAGGGAAAATTCCTATTTTATCGAATGAATAGAAAGAAGAAAAACATCTTTTCTCAAGGATGTCCCCTCTTTTTTGACAAAATCTTACATGGCATAATTGGACAGAAGAAAATAAGAAAAAGACACTTGTCACTCTTTCTCCTTTTACCTGAGAAGTCTAACTATTTAGCTGTCTACTTAGAAGACAAGTTACACATTATGATAAGCATATTGCACGTCTTACTTTCTTTTTGAGTGAAAGCTTCCAACAAAAAATACTTTTTCCACAAAAAACCTCAACCAAAAAGAGACCAATTTTTTATAGAAACTGAATGAGAACAGCTTAAGTATCAAAACTGCACTACTTTCTCCCCAGATTCTTTCTTACGTCTTTTTACTGACTAGTAAAAACACCGAAGGAAAGGCCCATACTAAAATAATACAAGACTTATTCAAGGATCAGGAAAAAAAGAAGGGGAGATATGTAAATGTGGTAAAACTCTAAATCTTTTCCTTTTTCAACCGCCCAACTGGGAATTCATAAATATATATGCAGTGAGCTTTCTTTCCCTGGCAATGCATAAGACTAGTAACATTATCATGGCGCTGAAGAGCTCATCTCCTTAACTCCTCGGCGATTTCAGAGAAAAGGAGTAGGTGAATTCTCTCAAAAAAAATCCTCTTCAAGATATTACTACCTCAGAAGATGTTTTTCTCGAGAAAACCATGCATAGATTTTTTCCACTGGAAAGCTACGGGTCTACATACGCACATTCAACTTTCCCTTTGAAATTCAAAAAGGTACTTTCCATTACTTTCCCTTTCGTATGCATACAAGCAAACGTTTGAAGATAATGTGCATCATTTCATATTGTAAAAAAAAATATATTATAGGACCACCTGCCTTTTTCCATTTTTTTCTCGCTTCTCAAATCCCTATCATTCTTCTATTCCTCATCCCTCCAATATTTTCCCTCGATCTACTCCACTTTTCCTGAAGACAACAAAATCCCATATATTTGCAGTAAAAAAAGGGTAATTTCCTCTAAAAAAATTTAAACTCCGTGAATGACCCACAATCGAGGGGTTACATGTCTGAAAAAATAAATTCCTGTAAATATTGACTCAAACCAAAAACAACATAGCAATAAGATTTTCCTACCAATTCCTGCTTTCATCTTTAAAACAGATACACAAGTAGAAAGACGCAGAAAGATGCCATTATGGACTAAGTTTAAGCTTGAGCATAAAAAAGACAGACAACGAGCTACTCAAAGTTTACCAGTCCAGGTCTGATCGTAAACCCGATTTGCAAGATATTTGTTGCAGATGCAACTCAACTCCGCACACAAATACCATTTTTTCTCCCTTCATTTCATCCGTCTCCTTTCTCACGTCTTGCTCTTCTCAGACCAATTTCAACTTGGCACAAAAAAAACTATTTTTTCCCCTTCTCATCTTGTCTTCATCTTGATGAGGACGAATGAGTGCTTGCTCCTTTCCAACAAAAAATATCCTAAGAGAATTGGCATTCTTTGGTATGTGTGTGGTCTTGTTACGTGGACACAATCTCTCACGCTATTGTATATTCCACGATTCAAACTTTCATTCACTTGCCGATTTCATGTCTACGCTTTTATGAATTATACAGCTTTCCCCATCATCTAGTATTCCAGATAAAAATATATTCTCAAATAACTCCACCTTTCTCTGCAACCATTCAAATGCTTGAACGCCTCCACCTGTGTGTGTACTCACGAGAGCTAAAAAGGTAACAAGAGAAGAAACGAATATCTCGAAAAAAGAGCTGTACGCGGAGACCTTCTCCCTATCATTTCCCATTATCCGTCTTATCTCTTCTTTCTCTTTTTCCATATCACTCTTACTTTCCCTTTCAGACAGAAAAATAACTATCTCATGTGGTGATACTACTTTCTCCTTTCTTATAACTCACATTTGTTCCCCTTTTTTGAAGCTTGCAGTTTCCCCGAAATGCAATGATAATATTATGTGTGCCTTTTGTACGAAAATTTCTCTTTTTCCTTTTCCCTGAAGAAAAGAAGAAAATAGCGAAATCCCAAACTGTTATATATTCTTTGTCTGTCTCGCTTCTCATGTGGAATATAGTATGATACGAGAAGATATATCCAAATATCCACTAGTGGATATATAGTTTTTTTTTGCTAAAGCTACCGGAAAAGGTTGACTGTGAGCTTTAGCGGATGTTTTCAGAAAGGAATCAAGCCTGTCAAGTAATATTCCACTTTCCTTTTCTATGACCCATATAAATAAACGTTAGATGTGTTTGTCCTTCTCTCTCATCGCTTCCTCGTGGGAGTACAAACATACATAACACTATACATATATCCTACTCATGATCTCAACTTTCTTCAGCTCCCCATCCTTTATATAAAAATATATAGAGTGCCAAAAACTTGAATGGGAGAAGCTCTCTCTTCTTCAGAAGATGGAGTACGAGAATGAGGTTTAGCTGTCGTAAAGGGAAAAATAAGGGAGAATCCAAAAGACGCTATGTATACGTAGTTTTTTTTACGTACGTGGATATATAATCTTGTCTCTTTTTTCACGGATCCCCCATTCTAATAGTAATAAACTTTCCAAGAAAATCGTTTAGAAGAAAAAACAGACACACATGGGGCAAACTAGGTTTTACCTTGAGTTTTTTTATTTCAGCTCAACACTTATACGATTTTTTTTTACATAAGTAGCTCTTGTGGAGACTGTTGGTTCGTGAGAAATTTTTCCTTTTTTCTCCCCACTCTGCAGAAAATTCTTTTTATCTAGCAAGGTTGTGTAGTGGGACTTGTGTTTTAAAATTGTTTTCCTTTTTGTGTGTCGTGTCTTCTCTTTCAGATAAAAAAGTGCTTCACCAAGTGCATCCATGCAGGGTATTCAAAGGAGGAGAGAAAATAAAAATCTTTAAAAAAATGTCGTGACGAGAAGAAAAAATGGAGAACACTTGGGATTTTTTAGAGAGCCAAAAACTGTAAAAAAAGAATTTTGTGCTGTTTTATGCTTCCATGCTTAGTAAAAGGGATATTTTTTTGAGAGAAATATACATAATGGGAGTAAAAATGGAGATGCATCATAAGAATAAAATGTCTAATACCCTCAGCCAATACACAATATACACATTAGCTGGAGAAAGGAGATTCATGATGTTGCATAGTAAAGAGATGTAGACTTTCTTCCAAACTTTTAACACCAGATGACTTGCTATATATTCCAAGAGAGAAAGAAGCTGTCCAGAAAGAGGAAACTCTAGATAGCTTTAGCTTTCTCCAGAGTTTTACAGATATGCAGTGCATAAGAAGACACAAGGACGGGAAATTTTCATGGCAAACTTGAGAGAGAAAACTGTTGTTTCTTTTCTCATTCATAGAATATTCCAAAGAGGGTAAGGGAATATGTGTGCCACTACCACAACCAGTGCCACTTGAGCACTCTCTCTTTTCTCTGTTTCTTTTCCAGACCCTTTTTCCTTTCTCTCTTTCTCTATGAAAGAAAGGCTAGTTTTAGGAAGGATCTGGTGAGAATGAAAGAGAAAGTAAAAAAAGTGAAAGTGGCGACTCTTCAGCAGAGAAAAGGATGCTGTTACTCTTACTCTTCTTGTTGTATACTAAAAAAAAGTTTGGTGGGTGGATGATGAGTAGTATGAGAATGCCGACGATGGTCACGAATAGCGGCGGTAGTTTTATATAGATTTTTACAAGGCCAAAATCTTAGCTTGCTGTATGCCCTCTTACTCCTCCACCGTATGTTTTTTCTCAGAGTAAAAAAGAGAGAAAACTACCACACTAGTTGTATAAGTGGTGGTGGTAGTATCAGTGAAAAAAAAATTCAAGGGAGAAATATCGCTATCAGACTAAGCCTAGCAAATTTACACACGTATAAAAAATATAAACATTTCTCTTGGCACAACTATCACGCTCGCATTTTCTCTCTTTACTACACTTTATGTACATAATAAATGCAGAGAACGTGTGTCTCTCTCTATACCCCTTTTTACCTTTCTAATATCCTGCTATCATAGTGGAAAAATAAACCCATACCATTTCTCCAACTGTTATTGTCCAAGACGGTGAAAGTTTTTTTTTCATTGACATATATAAAAAAAACTTTTTCTCTACACAATGTGGCCAACAAGGTAATGGAGAGAAGGAGGAAAGAGAAAGAAAAAAATCAGTCTAGTATATAGAAACAGACGCAATATATTTATGTATATTTTACAACTCTTACAGTTGAAGCCAAAACCTGCACACATTTCCCCTCATGTGTGCATGCTCTTTGTAAGGCACAAGTTGAAATGCACTTTGACACAATGGGAATACTAATGCTCGTATTTGAAATATGCAAAACTTTTTAAAGGAGTATCCTATCATACTAAAAATTGCAATGCCAAGGCTGTAAAACATGGAATGAACTGTGTGTGCGTGTGTATAAATATGTGAGACCGAATTGAGTACATACGGGTAATCCTTTTGTTGCAATCTTTTTATGTATCTATCCTGACTATATTTTTTTGTCGGATAAAGCAATACTCAAGCTTGACGAGGAGCAGTGCTTTATCAACAGTTTTTTCTTCACCATCCTCTATCGCTTAGGTATAGAGAGACACAGTCAGTGGCTCACATTCTGATAGAAAGGAGACTCTCCTCTTTCTCGCTTGCTCACTCTGTTCCCATTCGTGTGAGGTAGGAGAGAGAGATATGGTCGAGAAATGAGAGAGGGGTGACTCTCAACCTCGGAGCAAGGAATCTTGGCATTTGCATTCCATTCCTTCCTGTGAATGGAGCTACTATATAACCACCACCACTTCTTCAACAATTCACCGACTCAGCTCAACCAGTCGACCACATTGCTCTGCGGACACGAGAGCACACAGATATACACTCGTAGAGAGAGAGGAGAGGGTTACTGAGTTAGTCCATATTTTAGCGTTGTACTTTGCTTCCCTCAATACTTTTATTGGAGGATTTTGGAGGAAAAAACGAGTGGAGGAAGGAATGTCATAGTGGAATCACAATTTCTTTTCAAAAGAGAGAAAATATAGCCTCTTGATTTTTTCAACCTGTGTGGTCCTCATCTATAAGGATATAAATATAAGGGGAAAGATTTTTTTCTGAATTTTTTCTCTTTTCTTGAATTTCATCTTTCTCCTCTTTTGTCACAAGATTATTATTATCGTTATTATTCCATGAATTGCCTCCACACAAAAGACTCAATGTAGCTGGAAGGAGGGAAGTATAAAGGGAATGTGGAGGCGAAGGTGAACTGCTGATACGTGAATTTTGTCAGTGTCCCATCCCGGTTCATGGGGAATGTGGTGTGCTACAGTGCATTAGCATCAAAAGCATGAGTACGCTTCTTTAGAGAAGCACATTGTCAAATAAGAAAAGGGGAAAGCTCAAGCAGATCACGTAATCATCGTTTTCATCTCCTTTCCACCTGTGCACCGTGCACCCCTCTCAATTTACTGGATTTATAACATTTCAAATTGTTCTCTACGGTAAATTATAGTTTCTCTCTTGGATTGGGACTCTTTGCGGGGGAGAAATATTTACGGATATTTTATTAAACTCGACCACCCACATTGCTAACTACACAAAATGTGAAGGAAACGTTGTTGTGTAAATATTCCATTTTGTGAAAGTATTTATCTCCTTGTGAAACTTTCCCTGTTCCTGTCCGATTAAAACTCAGAAAACTTTCCCTCGTCAAGCCAAACAAGCCCTCAGTCGTAATCAACTCTACAGGTAATTATCCCTGAGAAAATTGCCTCCTGTACGAAATCCAGCGGAACATTGACAAGCCCTATCAGATATCTAGTCACGTGTCCTGTCAACCCATATTATCAGGTAAGTTTTCTCTCAATTCCTATCGTATCCAGATACAATCCCTCCATTTGCATGAGGACGGTCTATTTCCTCCAACGGAAATAATATCAAAGTGGATTTTCTTTCTTAGACCCTCTCTCATATTCCTTTTACCCAGGTGAAAATAGAGAGGAAGTGAAAGTAGTTTTTTTAATACATTCCATTTCATTCCTCCACCAATTTGGCGGCTTAAATAGTTGAAACTTTTTTTTATATCCATGTCCACATTTCTCATTAATTTATACTCCTACACGGTCACGGTCTAATATCTTTTTCCCCTACTTTCTCCAAACATACGTACGCATACAAAAAAGCTATTAGCCTAAAAGGAGCTATAACGGTAAAGGATTCAAAGTTTTTTTTTCTCTCTCAAATGATGGAACTATTAAACAAGCTATTTTCCTCATTCCTTCCTCATATGTGTATTTATACAACAAAAACTTTTTTCCGGGAAAAAAGACCCGTAAAAAAGTTTCCTCCTTGTTCCCCCTCGCGTTCCTAAATTGTATCGTTCACTTTCCCTGATGATTTTTCCTACATGTAAACTAGCATGAAGGACAACACAATGGCACGCTCCTTTTTCCAATGGACTCATCAAGTATTTACATTTGTCTAGATTAATACCATTCCCTCCTTCAACAACTTTATATGCATAGGGGTAGTAAAAATGTATAAGAAAAAAGAAATGTACACATATCCAGTCTGTCTGTCTGGAAGGAGGTGTTTGATCTTATTTTTGTTGAGGAAGACATAAACTTGCCAGTTTCGTTTTACCTTGATGCACAAAAGAAATATGTATAATTTAAAAGGAATTTTTTCTCTCCTAAAGGGAAAGCCAAAGGAAGTAGAGGCTTTTACCATTATCCCCATTTTAATTATGTACACCCTTGTAAAGCGTATAAGGAGCAGAAAATCAATAAGGATAATTGAACCGAACCAGTTGAAACTGAAATGGAGGATGGCTCCTATTTTTTTTGCATATTTTCATTTTCCCCCAACCATTTACATGTCATCAGATACGCATCCCGACAGGAATGAATTGCTCATTGGAAAAATAAAGTAGAGGATATCCTCTTTATACTCATCCTCTAAATCTTGCTTCATCCATATTAGCATCATCTTCAAGGGGAACCGACAAGCTTAAGAGATTACATAAATGAAAATCTCTCTTATCCTTGTATATATGAGAGAGAACTGGGATAACAATTTTTTTATATCATTTTACCTCCTCCTCCTTTTCCTCAGATGTGTGCTGTGTTATGACTTCCGCTATAAATAAAATCTCTGCAGCTTCAAACCAGTTTTTCTCTCGGTTCCCTCTCTCCCCAGCAGAATAACAATAACACTCATTTTTCTCTTGACTGAGCTACTTCCCAAAACAAATTCCTCTTGTCGTCTACATATCACCTTTGGAATTTTGTCTATGTCGTATATCACCTTGAATGTTTTTTGCATTCTACAAAAACTTTTCCACTTCACAATTTTTTGCAGTAATGATCTTTTACCCAGGTGTTCAAAAAATGAAAAAAATAAGCCTTCACATCTCCCTCCTTCACTTCCCATTTTTTCCCTGAGATAACACAAGAGCACTTTTCCACAGAGAGAACACCCTCCGGAAAAATAAAATCAGAGAGAGGAACGTCAGGTTGCATAAAATGTCACATATTTTCCAACCAGGAAACATCCACTATTCTTGTATACACAATATTTTTTATGATTTTTTTCTTCTCTCCTCATCATAACCATATTTCCTAGTTAAAATTGGATACACATATATCCTCGAGAGCAGCTGTCGAGTCCAAAGTAAAACTTATGTTTCCCTTCGCTCCCAGCCTTCTCGCCAATTTATCTGTCTGTAGTGAGGGGAGAGGAGAGTGGTGTTGTATCTTGTATCTTGTATTGGTGGACAAAATCCGAAAATCTGCATAAGCAAATTTACTCTAGAAACATAGGATCCATATTATTAGCCGTATATATCAAATATGGAAAGCGTGTGTATAGCTAAAAAAACGAGAATAAACATTATTCCTAGAGTGGAGCGATAGAGCTAGGTCTCTTGTAAAAATCCTTCCCCTGAAGCCATCATAGATGGTTAGGTTAGTCATCACTTTTTTATCTGTTATTATTCCCACCGATCCTATTCTGACCAGCGGTGGTCGGTGTTGTTTTATCTTGTGATTTTTCCTTTTTCTCCTCTGCAAACAATAAAAATCTCCTTTTCACATTAAAGGATTTTAGATATATTGCAAATGCTCGTGTGTGTGTGTGCCTTCCAAATCCTGTGCCAAATGGTTTTATTTTTTTTGCTACAAAAAAATCTAGGCGTGATGATGCTGATCTTGAGTGTACCGCAAAAACAAGGGGATTGGGTATTTTGCAATTTTGAGTTTTTTTTTGAACATCTGCCAAAAGACAAATATTCTTTGCTGGGAAAAGTAAAGGCTGAGCGAGGACGAGGAGTGATTTGCATTTTGAACATGACACCATGCATAAATCATATGTCGCATGTTACACTTTTTTTATGAATGAATGTCGGATCCTGTGAAAAAATTAACACAAAAGAATGTTTCATATGTTTGATATGAGTAGAGTTTATTTTTTGAAGGGAAAGCCGACCGTGTTAGGAATATGGGAAAGAGTGACAGGCGGAAAATTAGTGTTGGAAAGTGTGCAAAGTTTTTTTTGGAAGACTAGCTATTTATATTTTATTAAGTTAATACCGTAAATTTGGAAGTTTTCAAGGGTGGTTATAGTTGGTTGTTTTTAGTTGTGTCTGACATGACGTGTGAAAAGTGTTTCACGATGCGGAATTTATCCAGGGAGTAATTTACTCCAAAGTGGTTGCAAACTTGAAAATTTCATTGCCTTGTGAAAGTCTTTAGCTATTTCTCTTTTCCTTTCCCCTTTCTCTCTCGCATGAGCTCTTTCCCTGAGAGGGGAGAAAATTTTCGGGATTTTAATGTGATTTGATTTAGAGAGAAAATGCGGTAGGGTAAATCTGATGTAGAGATGCAAATGTATGCTAATCATACACACGCCACACCATAAGTTCCCTATTTCATGGTGGTCCTCTTTAGCAATTCTTTAGCATGTCATTCTTCCCAGAATTGGGGAGTGTGTAGACTAGTGGAAAATATAGGATATCATGTAAATCCCAACTCTCCCAAAATCCACGAGACTCGTATTCATTTCCTGGTTCGATATATTTTCCCTTGTAGCAAGCTCATATTCATACAATCAACCATGCAAGCATGCAAGTGGCTAGATTATGAAAAGCTAAAGGAGAACCGCACACTCTAATATTCCTATTATGGCTTTGCTCCATTTAATGCAAATGGCTCCAGCTAACTTCGTTACTGGAGCGCTACACTTCCGCCTAAAATCATTTATCATTTATATCAGCTTTTTGTGATACGTCAACTCTTCCCTCTGCCTAGCATCCCTTCCTCATATGATATCTTTCAAGAAAAATACAAAAACTTTGCAGATATGGGAAAAATCGTCCGCATGCAGCAACACACATATATAATCCATAGCAATGCGTTTTGTCCATTAGCGTAATATGAAATGATAGCATTTAGTAGAGAATAGATGATGAATGGGAAGTTGTGCAGGATTTTCCAGAGTTGGGAATAAAGTGGTCCCAGAAGATGTAAAAACCAAACGTGCCCTTTCCACATCACACACAAAACACAACTTACAACAAAACTCTGAAAACCCAATTTTCTCTGTCTCTTGTAATGTAACGTGATACTCCCTCCTGTTACACATTCCTGTAAAACACATCGCTTTCACTCCCCCCTCCTCTTCCTTCCCACTTCATTTAGTGAAAGTGTTGTTATTTTTTTCCTGCGTGGAGGCACAAAACATGGATAACCATCTATGGAACAAAAGCCTACCGCCAGTAGACACATTTTCTACTAGGATTCCTATCCAAACAAAGGTGAAAGCAGAGAAAGGTGTATATATCCTAGAAACACACACACTCTTCGAGTCAAGTTTTTGATCTACCTCTTCCTCCTCTCTAAAGTTTTAATGTAGCGGAACTAGCAAGCAGACATAGGATAATAGCACATATCATAATGTAATCCTTAACGTCTCTCGGAAGACAATAGATGCTCATGATATATTTAAATTTATTAAATTTTGAACAGCCAAGAAAAGCCTGTGAGTTTGTGTAAAGGAACTTCCTGACTTTCTCTCTCTGTTGAAGAGTGTACACCCAAAAAAACATGGAGCTCCCAGCTTCCCCAGTTCTTCGGTGGAATAGCTTAGAGAGGCAGTCAAAACTCCAGCCTCATCAAGGACAGAGCACCAGTGCGAGCCTTAGACTAGGCCCATCAAATCCAGGACATTCGCCATCTCCAGAACTTCAACTTTTATCTGTACCCGGAGCCCACAGCCCTTTGGAAGAGTCGTCCTCAGAGGGCACGAAATTTAGACGTTACAGTTGTAATCCACCAGCCAAAGGAGGGTTGACGAGTAGTCCCCAACCGCATTTAAGACGGAGTAGTTTAGCAGCCATAAAATGGAGTGTTCTTGCTCGCAGAATCAGTATGGGTATGGCACATGAAAGAGACCCTCCTGAGGATCCAACTAAGGTAACTTAATAATGAATATATATAGAAAGGAGAAAAAACAAGGGGAAAAATATCACATACAAGGTTCACATGCAAACCAAGAGAAAGTCTGAAAAAAAGTTTGAGAAAAACAAACAAGACTTGGCTCTAGAGAGTTTACTTTTTTTCCTACTTTCTCTTTGGGATAACATGAGAGGGTAGAGGAAACCACAGAAAAAATGTTTTATTCTCTTCCTCTTTTTATCCTCTCAAGTGAAAACATCATTCTTTATATTATCTTGATAAATGAGGATCATGTTTTCAGCTGTGAAAAGAACCTGTACACACGTCCCACCTTTGTGTTTAGGAAAACACCCAAAGCACGTTACTAGCGTATTAAGACAAACTCTTTATGATCCATTTTAGTTGTGGTCTAGCATTGACAAGAGTCACACACATAAAGAGGGAGAAAATAAGAGAAAGTCGGGAGACTATTTTCTCTCTTTTTCCTAGAAAAACATTTTATTTTTTTTGCTTTCACTCTCTATTGTGGATTTTTCTGAGAGAGAAAGTGTTTTGGGTGTTTTTTGTTTTGGAGTGAAATTATTCTTTAGTGGGTTTTGTGGTTGACAGTGATTTTTATTACATTTATCCTTCAATTCATTTTAAGACTTTATATTATTGTGGGAGATATGCAAATCGAGCTATATAAACCCACTTTCTCCGATATGGATTTAAAACAGGCTGTGGAAGAAGTGAACACTCATGTTGCTCAATTTCGCGATCTCCTCATTCACATCGGACAAGCCAAGGATGGACCAGAGATGCGAGAGAAAATTCGGAGAATACGGAGACAAACTATAGAATCTTGTCGACATGCTTGTCAAATTCTTTTACTTCAAGTGCGCAAGTAAGTTTTCTCTTTTTTTTTCAGAAAAAATATTTTTAGCTGGAATAGCACTCTCAAACAAGTTTCAATTTAGAGGAGCAATATTGAATAAAAAAGTACAAGACGGTTATTTTTAGAGAATTCTTTTTCAAAAAAGAGAAAGTGGAGAAAGGAGGATGTATGTAGAATATATTATTTTTATTAAGTAGTACTAGTGCGCCACTCTCTTATAATAGTTTATCATAGTTCAAGTGAAAAAAAAGAAGTTTCAAGAATTCTTTCTCCAGCTTTTACTATTTCCGTTTTGAATACTTGAGCATTATAAAAAGCTTGTATGAGCATTTCTCCTACGCTTGGTATGCAGATTAAGATTACAAAAATATGTATGACTCTCAACCGGAGAAAAAAAGTCTCATTTTTCCTCAAGTTGGAGATTCACAAGAGAAAGTTTTTTTCCTTTTGTTATTCACTTTTTCTACTGGTGCGTGTGTGTGAGTTGAAGCCTCTCCAAGTTTATTTTAGCAACATAAACTCAACCATGGAGAAAGTGGAGAAAGTGAACCGGAAGAAAAAACTTGATAAAGTATACATATTTTTTATCCATATTTAAACTTCAACTAACAACTTTCTTCTTCTTCTCATTCTACAGCGATGTAGCGGAAGATATTCCTTTGGATTTTATTCCACAGCTGGTTCTCCTCTTTTTCTGCACCCAACTGTTACTTAGAGAGCTCAGGAAATGCCAAAGACTTGTGCTGACAATGCCGTTGGACATGACGTCTTATTATGGTAAGCATAAATAAAATAAATGGATTAGCCCATTTTTCAAAAATTTCTCTTTACGGTGCGTACCCCGTGGTGAAAGCCAAAGCTGTTTTTGAAATGAGATCAATTGTCAGGAAAAAAGCGGAAAGTTTCTTTGTAGCTGACCGCCTTTACGCGTTAAAAAATTAAGTGAGTTGCATGCAACATGGACATCTATTATCCATGAAGTGGCAGAACGTTCTTTTAGGGATATTTTTTTCGAATATTTTTCTTCTTATACCTAAAAAGCCTTGTGTGTTCCTCCTAAGTTTTTTGTTGAAGTTATCGACTTTCACTTTTTTTCTGCTCCAAAACCTTCCAACAATTTTCTCTCCAATATGCTACTTCTCCAGGGGAAAGTAACTCATGCAGGAAATAGGTTGACAGGGCAGTAATGCTTTCTTTGTTTAGAAAATTGAAACACAACATATGTTGAGTATGTGACGGTGGTGAAAGTGAATATGATGATGATAAATAGTAGCAACCACACATATGGCTCCAAGTGCATAAATCAATTTTTCTCTTACTTTCTCCTGTGAAAAAAACAACAGAAAACCGACCAGGCACGTCAAACCTTGGCCAAGTCCTTTCCCAGCTTCTCCTCTGCCGTCAAATCAATCCAGACTTCAATCAAGAGGAGTTGTGTTCTATAGAAAAGGATACAAATGAGATCTTGGCGCTTCTCGACGACATGCAAGAGTTCATGCCTAAGGATACCTCTGGCGAGAAGGTGGTGCTCACGGGAGAAGACGTCTTTTCAAAGTGGGCTCGACGTAGAAGGCGAAAGCACACGTCTCGCTGTGAGTGGGACAGCTTATGCTGCATATCAAAGTCAAGACGACTTACCAAGTGAAAGCAATATTGTGTAATTCATACTATATCTAGATATTCATCAACTATGGAGAAGAAAGAAAAATGATTACCACACTGGGATATATTTATAAACGTCCCAAAAGCTTTGTTATTATGCATCTCCTTTTTCGACGTGAAAATTAGGGTCATTATTTATCCCGGTTTATTACAGAGAAAAAAAATACATTAGTATTCTTCACCTCATCCACGTACACATTATCCTGTTAGTCATGTGATCATGTGTATGTACATTTCCGGAGAAAGTTTTCTTGTCAAAATTATCCATATGGAAAAAAACGGAAGGGAAAGCCACCTATTAATTTTCACCCGTTGGGTACATACCCACTTTTTTGACGAACACGAATCCTGGCTGGATCAAGATATCGTTTAATTTACAAGGTATAAATCCACCCGATGCATGCAATCCTGAAACATTTATAAGTGAACACCTGTTGGGAAAAAATATAGAATGGGACTCGTATATACCTTGTCAGTAAAAAAGGGTAAACATTTCTTTATGGTTTTTCAAGTGTCGATCGAGATGTGTGAGAAGTTCAAACGTGTGTGAATTTTCCATGAGTAAACTTTCACTCAAAAGTAATTTCACCTTGGCGTGTGCTCAACTTAAATCTTTAACAGGGGGTGAAACTGTGAATTTCAATCTTCACACAGAGCTTTCACTAAACCTGCTTTGGAGAGTGTTTGCAATTCCACAAAGTACATTCTCATGTCTGTATAAAAAAAGAGAAAGCATATATGTGGCTTTTATATTGAGCATGAAAAATATCTTACCGGGATATAGACTCTCATATTATATTAAAGTTCATTAGAGTGTATTGAAAAGGGAGTGACGAATTACGTCCTGCATTCCACTCTGGAATTACAATAATGCCAAACACATGCATTATACTGGGATGCGAATTATCCTTACTAAAACTACTCTCTAGAGGAACCGCAGCCTCCACAACAAATGTCACCAAACTGGATCCTTCCAGTATATAACCTCGTTTAGGCATACATTTCGCAATGTCTCTAATTGCATTTCTTTCACTGGGCTCGGGAAAGAAGAAAAATATCTGTGGAAATGGGATTCCCATGTAAAAAGTATCCTATATGTGGTGAGATCCTTCAACAAGTACAAAAAAACTTTCACTAGACATCCTTTCCTACTTTCTATGTAGGCAGATAATGAGCGTCAGAGAGAGAGAGAGAGAGAAAGTATATAGATGTGTGCAATGCTGGGAATTGCATATCAATGAAATTATCTTTTGCATTTGTACACAAATGAGTACGCATACTTACCACAGCTTAGAGTCATCCTTAATTTTACTAATTTGAAATATAACTTTCCCCAATTTTCCCTTAGACGAGAAACATAGCATGGGAAAGTTGTAATTGCAACTTTCCCACTCAACCATTTTACATTGTGTAAACTTATGATAAATCCATTTTGGAATTTATATCCACTTCCTCCAATTGCCTCAGTACACACACATACATTGTAATGGACAAAAACTTTCTCTATGATGAATGCGACTCAAGCCAGACGATATAATAAAGTAGAGCAGTTTCCATTCACAACATAACCTAATCATATGCCTATAATTTTTTCCCCGTTGACATCGTAATATATATTATATAGCAACGTAAATTATATGATTTCCGACCACATGCCAGATTTACGATATTATTTACTATAATCTTTTCCCATCTTTATGCATGAATGAGAACACACGTTAGGAAAAACGAGCAATACGAGGAAGAGGGGGTAATGAGGGAGAAATTATTAGCAACTTTTCTTTGTCAAGTAATAGGCAAGTTTTTTTGTGGGAAAATATATATGTATATATTGTGGGGAGAAAAGCGTGTGCAAGTGAACCCAAAAACTTTCTCTCTGGAATAATAATGATGATGAGGATGATAATATACGACTTTGTGAATTTACCTTTGAATAAATAAAGGTATACCATGTATAAAGCACAATTTGCATGGATAGCATTAGTCCATGCCTTCTAGCCTCTTTTGTGAGTTATTCCTTCCAACAAAATATCACTAGTGGAGGTTTTATCTTCAAAGAATGAAAAATCTTGATTTACTTCTTTCTCTACTATGCATATACACAAGAGTACGTTACACTGCTATGCAAATTTTGTCTACCTTTTTGGAATTACAAGTGCGTTCATATTTTTTTTATAAATATAATGATCCCCATATATTCAAACAAATATACACAACTACACAAGGATATTTTCTTCTTGTGTTGTCAATCCCAAATAAAATATAGCTTCCTCTTCCCCTCTTGGGTGGAAGATGAAAGAAGAAATTGCAAATGAGGGTAGGAGAAACTGCTTGGGGAAAAAGAGAAAGTATTCACACTAGAGGATATTTTCTGCATAATATGCATTTTTTAATGTTAATGCTGCATTTATCATGAAAAACACAAGGTCTACATCCCACCACCGTTTCCTCTCTCAACTCATCCATCATGGAAATTCAGGAGGAGAATTCCATCTAAAAACTTGATAAGCACACATGACGCTCGAGTACATGACTAGGAATAAATTAAATACTTTCTCTCTCTCTATCTTGCTTTCTCTTTCTCATATAATGAGATCCAACAAAAGAGTGTAAAGAATTGGTCTAGAAAAAACAGAGACGTGATTACATTTTTAGAATTAATAGGAAAAAACATACATTACTTTTTTATTTCCGGGTAACAACCTTTCTTTTTCACGCCTTCTCGGCTACGTGCCAGATGGACATGGAAAACTAGTTCATTTTAAATTTCCCCATAAACGAGTCCCATTCTTGATTTTTTTTCAATATCATTTATTCCCATTGTGGATTTCATTCCCATTTTTTCTTCTCCAGGATAAAAAAAATGGAGTAATGAAACCAAGAGATTTCTTCAACACGAATCCCAGTTCTGGATGAGAATTTTTTAAGAGGGTAATTCAAACCTCCGAAATGGGCACAGGATGGAGTGATGATGGTGATCACGGGGAGGGGGATGGAAATAAGGGCTTATATATAAAAAGGAGTAAAAAAAGCAATAATGAAAAAAAAACTTCAATATACATACATATATTGTTGTAACGATGTTGTACGCATAAAACTTTTACCAGACAAAAAAATGTGATAGTGATCCCCTTATCTCATATCAAGTGATTGTTGGAAAGTTAAATTAGTGGAGAAAATGTCCACATGAATGAGTGAATATGCAATCATTGAAGCACTACACGTTATTATACCACCCATACTGCTATAAAATTAACTGTTGAGAGTTGAGCTAGCATAGTTTTACCTTTTAGAAATTGATATCTCTTCTGTATATAAGATTATAAGATGTGCATAGAGATGGTTAGTTGTATAGGAAATATATAAGGAGAATTTCGTTGGATGGATAGCATCCCTGGTTAAATTGCATTAGGACAAATTTTATCACATGGCAATTCATACATTATTACATTACCTTGCTCATCACCAGAATGATATAAAGTGACGACGAGGGAATAGCTAAAAATAAGGAAAGTGGCTACCAAACACCAGGGTTACTTCTCGCCATCTGTATGAGATTGACTTTTTAATGGATATTTTACTCTCCCTCAAGAGTCTACGTCTACAAGAATATTTGATTTAAGAGAGAAGAAAATTGCATTGTGTGATTCTCGGAAGGAGCCAATTTGCGACTGAAAATGAATTTTCTCCTTGTACATATAGGACCTCCCACGATGAATTCAAATTGGATAAGTAAGAGTAGCCATGTGTGTTATATAGATATTAAGTGAATTCAAATTTCCCGCTAAACTTGTTGGGGCAAGATGCGAAAAATATTGTATGTATTTTTATCTTCTCGCAAACAAATCATAGAGAAAAGGGGTTTTAACGTTTGCTTTTTATGCTTACAAAAATGATATACCTTATCTATATATAAGCCGTGTTGATAATCCTGAAAATAAAACAAAAATCCGTTACATGTTTGAAACTTTGGTAGACGCACTTTCCACTCTGTACGATATATTTCACTTAATTTCTTCCTAATCCCTTCCGACTCTTAACTCAAGTGGAACTGGATTGAAAAGAAGGCTATCACTCGTGGACAATATTAACTTCCATTAGAGAACAAGATTGTATAACATGTATTAATGTGATCAATTCAAACCTCTCCAGATTATTCTCCTTTTTATTCCCTATGCACAAACCCATTATTACATTCTCTCTCCTATTTCCGAGTATTTAATTTGAGGAGAATATCCAATTCCTAGTTTTTAGTCACGGTTCCATAATGCATCCTCTTATGGACATTGTACGATTCCCAACTCTGTATTCTTATTGATTTCCCAAACGGCTCACTCACTCAGAGAGAAAGAAATGTGCAGAGTGTGTTATCCTCGACAGGAGAAAGAAAAAAAATTCAACTTGGCTTTCTCTTACTTTCTCCAGCCAAAGGGAAAGAGTTAAGATATTAGCTGTTTCTTCCCAATCCTCATCCTGGAGAATTTTCCATGCATTATTATGCACTTGTTGAAGTTAAAAAAAGTACGTACTTTGGAACAATCTTTTCTTCAGCCAATGGCTCTAGTGATCTGATACATTCTTACACGCCTTGTTTCCCTATAATGCTTTAGTAATCATGAGTGAAGAAATGTATACAAAAAAAGTTCAATTTCTCCAATCACCCTTCTCTCTCAAGCATAGAAATTCCTTCCCCTTTTCTCTCACGCTCAGCTATCCCATATTATCTTTAACGTAGAGATGTGCTCACTCACACGCATCCAAAGACAATAGAAGATCATCCCAAGAGACAAGAAAAAGAGTTCGAGGGCAACGACAAGACTTGGAATTTCATCACTTATGTAGATCCCAAATCCCACCCATGAAGATTCTACCAGAAGTTGTAGAGAAGGAGGTATCTATTGATTTCTTGATTAATGGCACTGCTAATGAACTGTGATGTCGATCAATGTCAGCAAGGAAAAGTGGAAGAGGAAAGAGGGATGTTGAATTGTCAATGTTTTTTTATTTACTTTTTTTATACCTGGAAAAAAACTCGGAGATAAAGTGGATTGCGGATTTATAGCATGCAAACTTTTATATTGATTTTTTTATTTTTCTTCAAAGCTTCCACATTTTGACCTATTTTAGATACATAAGTGAATTTCCAATTCAAATTCTTTTCTCTTCATAAAAATAGATAACAACTGCCAGCTAAATTTCCCTGGTAAAAATCCCACACAGAGAATTTGTCTTCCCCATTCATCTTTATTTTGTTTTCCCAATTCCAAATATATAATGTGATTACGCAGGAACTCAATATTCCTCGGGATTTTGACATTTATATGAAAATCCTCTCTGTCAATTCTTATCCTCTTGTTCCTCCCCCTCTTATGGATATATCTCGTTGTTACATAACTGAGCAAGCAGATGAGGCAATTTTCTTTCTTCTGTCTAGCAGAAATTTGGCTCTTTGCTGAACCGCTTTTATGAACACGTCACGTTTAAACTGAGCTCCGGTTAGAGGCATCCTTTAAAAAAATAGACAAGACATTGATTTATGGTTTGATGCAAAATGAGATTCCATCATGATGATGATGATGTGAGTTTGAGAGGAAAAAGATGAAATGTGATTTTTTTCTCTTCTTTCATTCCTTTTCTTTACTCACTTCACACGATCATAAAAAGCTGGTCGTTATTGTCATGAATGAACTTACGTATCAAATCCGGGCTTTACAATCACACTAAAAACGGCATAAACCGGTCGATGGTCTGAAGTCTTCAAATCTTTTACACTTTCATAGCTCAAGCAATTCACGAGAGGCTCAAAGGAAGGGAGCTTTTTACAGTTGAAGATGATTCGATCAGTGTAAGCTGGCGACCTTTTCTTTGCCGAAGAGTCAAAATTGTCTGTGCCCAAGTCGTACTTGTAAGTAGGTCTGGGATGAGGATGGCGTGAAGATGAAAAAAAAGAAGGAGAAAAAATCTTTATATTTTTTTGTGTGCTGTCTTTTCAAATAAGAAAATATTAGCCACATTCATTTCCCTCTTTTCTCACCAAAACATTTGGAGTGAGCAAAGGAGAAAACTCAATTTCCCCCAAAAACACGAAAAGATTAGATTACCACCCACGACGTTTCTACCATTAAGAAAGTGCTCTTCTCAGAGATATACATAGGAGTAAAAAGAATTTATTTTTTGAAAGGAATTTCCTTTTTTTACCTGAATGAAATGGTGGCCGCCTCTTGGAATCCATTAAGAGAAGATTTGGTCATTTCACAATCCGCCAACAACTTCCTCAACTGGTCTTCCTTAAGGAGAGCTTGGAGATTGTCATTTTTCAGCTCATGAAGAATTTTCTCTCTTTTCAATTTGGAAATGCGAAAGTTGAGATCTCCACAAAGGAAAAGGGCGTCATAGGAAGAGCTCCCTTTGCCAATCCCAATCACTCTTTTCAACTCCTCAGCCCTTTGACTTTCTCTTTCGCTTACATCCCCTGCTGACAGATGAGCATTGATGAAGAGAAAACGACTCCCAAACAAACCAAATGCTACTCCAATGAACCCTTTTGTTTTGAAGAGACGACCGGAACGGAGTGTTTGGGAGATATCGGAGCATTCTATATGAGAAGAAAAGAGGGTAACAAGACCTCAAAGTAAAAATGCTCATATTTTTTCTCAACCAAAAGCCCATGCACACAGAAATTTGAGATAAAAATAAACACAGGAAACATATGAGTAAAAACCAATATATTATCCATCAGAGAAAATGAGAATAGGCCCACCTGTGGTGAACCAGAGTAAATCCCGTCTCATGAAAACGCTCAAATGTAACGTGCCAAAGGAGACAGAGTGGAACAATGCAAAATGAGGACATAGACACATTTGCATTTGCAACTCTAAAGCATCCGCATCCGGCCAACACTCTTGGATTGCGACAACATGCACATCCACACAGGGAACCATGTCGTCAGCAACTTCCCCATGATAAAAAATCTTTCGCAGTTGAATCTCATCTGGTAAAGGGAGTGAGCCCATGTTCCAAGTTGTGATTTGAAAAACAGCCCTTCTATCCTGAAGATGTTTGCTTAGCTCATCAGAGCCTAATAGCGTAGGAGATTTTAGAACATCAGTTGACGACGAGGGTTCCATAGGTGGTCTACCAATATTCCTCTCAACTTCCTCCTCCATCATCTGCACTCTCTTTATCATGTGCTTCTTTCACTTCACTAGAGAGAGAGAGAGAAAATGCAAGCCTTGAAAAAACTGGCTGATTACTTTGTAAATAAAATCACAATGTCTTCAAGCACTCCATTAGAATCTCAGCTGCTCAGCAGTTCCTTCTCAAAGGAGGACATTTTTTCCCCAAAAAATCTCAAAACCCATTTTAACATAAATACACACCAAATAAAACGGTAAAGTTCACTTGCACATTTTCCTCTTCTTTCTCTTCCAAACCCACTTTCCCTTCTTCCCTCCTGATGCGTTTGTGATGGTGAGTATTTTGTTTCATGGAGCATATGATAACTTCATAAAAATCCATGGCCGCTTTATGTCCATAAAAGAAACATTTTACCCTTCTCTTTGAATATCCCTGAAAAAAGCACGTACACATGTGAATGACGTTGTCATCATAATAATATTCTTGTTTTTCCTCTTCCCCTCGCTCCCTTGTGGAACATTCATTCTCCTTTTCCGAAGCCATACTTATATTCCCTTATTGTTCCATTACCCTAGCCATTTTCCGTTGTTGTCAACACGTATAGGATGTTGGAGAGTGGATGTGTTAGTGTGTGTACACAATGGTTTGTTTTTCTCCCGTTTCCATGGAGCTCCAACTACAACTCCAAAAGATGGGTTGATTTTCTCAGTAAAATCCGACCCCATCTGTGTTATGCGTAGTTAGCAGAGAGAGAGAGAGAGAGAGAAATCCTCTGGGAAAGCGGTGCGGATAGGGTAACGAGTTGAAATATCCTTAGATATACCTTAACACACAAACTCCAGGATACTTTCCACCGGTGGTCAACAAAGCAAAGAGGAAAGTTTATTTTTAGGGGAACAACTTTCAACTTCCTTGTTTGTGTGTCTTGGGAAGAGAGTGTATACTCTCTTTCCCCTCTTGGATGGGAGAGAGGATATTTGAAGAGAAAATCCAGATTGACTCTAACGATAAGTAATTTACGTTCCATTAGACAAATGGCTTTCTCACACTTTCAGCTTTAATTTCCACCAATTAAACGTGAACTGGAGGGAAAATGATGGTGGATATAAATCAAGATAAAAATATCCTTTATAGTTTTATTCAGTACATATTATATACACAACTTTTACAACAAAAAAATGTATGTATGGCAGTTGACATTATGGCAGTTGTTTTTTCATCACCTTTCTCACCCATTTTCAGGGAGATTTAGTTCTGGAAAAAAAGTTTTTTTTGAGATGTTTAGCACGCTAGGATAATGAAATTTTGCTAAAATCATTACCATCATTATCCTCATCCTATCACAAACTTTTTTTTATACTTTTCACGTCAAAAACAATAAAGTTAAGGATTAAGTGTAAGCCTGCATACAAGGTTAGATATAAGGGTATATACAGAGCTTTGTATATTTTTAGTACGAAAAAATATTTTTACAAAAAAAAAAAACTTTTCAGCACATATGCATCTTTCTCTTTTTCTTCCTCCCGCATCCTTTTTCCTTTTTACTTTCTCTTTCTTTACACTTGTGAGTTTTCATTTGATAGTTTTTGCAGATAAGTAATTTTCTTTTTGAGGTCTTTCAAGCTTGACCGAACATCGGCTAAAGCTTCTTCTACACTTTTCAACTTTTCCGTAAATACAAAACTTTCCTCGAGCCCAGCTCTAAATCCTGCTTCGAGCAGATCCCTCTTTCGTCTCACGTCATTGCTCTCAATGGCACTACTATCGACGGAGTAAAATGTGTTGAGATTTTCTGCCAAGCTGCAAGACGAAGTTCCTGGTAAGCTATCAGAACGACCACAACAGTCGCTGGAGCTCCAGAAGCTTAATTGCATCTCAGGAATCAATCTGCAGTTGACGAGGGCAGAGTCCATTAGGAAAATGTTACGTTTAACGTGGCTCATTGAGTCTCCATTGTCACAAAGGATGCGAGCCAAGGTGGTCTGTTTTATTTGAGTTAACTGCTCAGGGCGGAAGGTGGATGGGTTTTCGTAATAAAATCTGAGAGAAAAAAATAGAAAAAGTTCATCAAAAACAATTTTATGCTTAAAAAACTTTTTTTTCATGATTCACCACTTTCCCCTTTTGTCAATCAAAAAACTTTCCCTATATAAAAGAAATTAGCATCCCTCTGCTCTTTTTTACCTGTCTCCATCCCTAAGTCTTCTAAATTGGTCGATTAGTATGCAACGAAAGGTTGGTCCAACTCTTGCGTCTGCAGTTAAAGGCTGTTCCGCCACACCACCAACCCATAAATCTACGTTGTCCACATGCCCATATACTTCACGAAGTTTGCGACGTAAATCCACATCCGGAATTTCTTCCTGTGGAAAAGAGAGAAAGCAAATTAAAATGAAAATTACACATCTCTTTCACCCTCCCTCATGCAATAGCTACATGGCATATTTCACCTCTCTACATCAAATTTTACACACTACTTCAGAGTGAGAGAGTTGAGGAATAATGAAAAAGTCAAACTACGCTTTCACCATGTTTTACAAATTTCCTCTTATAATTATGACACACAGCTTTCCCTCTGCAAATTTCCAAAATCTCTTTCCCTCGTACAAGCTAGTCACAAGCTTGTCATTTCAAGTGCTCTTGCTAAACAATGTCCTCTTCAACATGGAAAATCTCGACTACGTGCAAATTCCCACATTTCCACCTCGCTCTCTCCCCATCCTCCACATTTCATTGCTGTTGTTGATGGGGAAAGCTGGAATTTTATTTGCGGTGAGGATCTACTCTACCTAGACTGAACTTGATGGTGAGTCATTTTCCCTGAGAATGACTCTTCCAGACTTAACTATTATTCCCTTTGTCAATTCTCCCTCTCTCAACAACTTTACTCTTTCGTACCTTTAAATCTTCAAAGGATAACGCTCTGCTTAGATTGCAAAGGACACGGTACTCATTATACGAAGGGATCCCGTGATCCCTCCCCCTTTGAATATTCATCGAAGCCAAGTCCAAAGCGACCAAGTGTGCATGACCAAAAAGCTCGTTTGTCAAATGACTGTTGAGGATTTCATCAGGTTTCTTCAACTTTGCTGGGGTCGTGAACAAGCCTCTCATCAGCGGATCCACGCCACCTTCTTCGACAAGACGCCAAGGAGAAAAGAAGGCATTCCTTAAAGGAACATCTCCTTCTCTCAACGTTTGAAAGCTAGAGTCTAGCCTTCTCAACGTGGGATTTATGAGAGTGTGTCCAAATCTGCAAAAAAATATGAAGTCACAAGGAAAAGATAAAATTCAACAGATGACGACAGTCATAAGTAACGCCGACAGAATGCTAAAGATTACCGCCTACATCTGACTCACGGAAGTTACGCCGGCAATCAACAAAGTTGTCATCGGTGGCAAATGGCATGAGAGGTTTGTCGCGAAGCATGTAAATCCCGTTACGGAGGTAGGCTGGGCTTGTGGTATTTCGCAAAGCTAGGAGATCTTCGTTGGAAGAGCCGTAAACCTTGAAATTAGAAAAAATGGATGTTGATATAAAAAAAAATGAGTCTATTTTTGTATCACTTTCTTCTTTCCTTGTCACCTGCGACCCATCGATGAAGGATGTGAGCTGATTAATTTGCTCTCGTTGTTGCATATTATTAAAAAGAATAGAAGTCACTCCAGATCCACAGACAGCAGCACTCCTTGTAAATTCCATACATCGTCTCGTCCTAATTCTCTCATCA
The DNA here is from genome assembly GCA_027743935.1 of Sinodicranocentrus sp. ZH6. Lineage (NCBI taxonomy): Eukaryota > Metazoa > Arthropoda > Collembola > Entomobryomorpha > Entomobryidae > Sinodicranocentrus > Sinodicranocentrus sp. ZH6. The sequence goes on from JAHZNA010002127.1 coordinate 24,807, forward strand.
TCCGTTGGAGCTTGCATGGGAAAGCAGGGGGCGACATTTTCGCAAGTTCTATATACAAAATTTTCTCCTACATATATATGTTAGCTCTATACATAATATTAATTATGTCAAGCACGAAGCACGCCCTTCAAAAATTTTATAGCATAATCAGCCATTATTATCCCTCCAACACTTTCTTTCCGAGAAGGGAAAAACACACAGAAGGGAAAATTTTGCTAAGGGTTTCCATTACAAGACACAAGAAAAACCTTCTCATAATCAACTTTCCATTCAAGCATTTTCCCCTTTGACGACAAACTTTCTCTCCCACTTTCTCTCTTCTCTCAAGCTTACCTCCTACAGCTAATTCTCTGACCGAAGGATTCTATACTCAAAGAGGGAAGAGCGTGGTCCAAGTCGTGGTCTGTGAAACAAGCACATTTTACGTTATTACTTGAAGCCATAACATATCAACCCAGTCACGTGAAAACATCTACACTACTCTCTACAACAAGAAAGCAAGAGGAAAGTGTAGCACATATGCAGTTTTGAAAGTCAGCTCATGCTTTCAACCATCTTTTTTGAAGGGGAAACGTGTGACGGACAGAATTAAAATGGAAAAGTTGAACATCAATTACTCCACTTTTCACCACCATCATCACTACTCAACTCTCCCCAGGAAATTTATTCATTGTGGGTGAGCTCACCCTGAATGAGGAAAGCTGACATGGGAGAGAAAACGCATCCATTTTAACTATGCCCACACACCCTCCCAAATATTACTTAGGATTCTAATGACGCTACAGAATATATCTGCAAGAGAATATAAAGGCCACTTACCCAGAAATTGTCCCCATTGCATTAGCATATGAGTATACTCACTATCTGGGGAAATCCTCTCTGTTGTGATGATTTTATTCGTGATCACTCGAGCACTTGGGAGCTGCAGTCCATTGTATTCTTTCTCAGGACTCCAACCTTTACAAGAATAATGAACATGTGCATATATTTATGAGTTTCAAGACCACCCTGTCATTTTAGTGGAAGCTTAAGTCAACGGAAAGAGCATACATATGAATATTAAGTATTCTCTCTCTCTCTCTCCACTTTCAACTTTATCTCTAGCTGGAGCAGTATAGGCTTGATCATTATTGTAATTAGGAGCATAAAAGGCTGCGGTATTAGGGATTCCAGGGAATGTACACAAGTACGAGGTTTTTATTTAACTCCGTTAAAAGACGGGAGAAAGGTTTTTATTTAAATGTCAGTTGGAGAAAAGAAGAGAGAGAGAGAAACGCTTTCAACTTAATTACTTTTCAGAGGAAAATGGTTCATTCGGCGGAGATTTTTTGTGTATTTAGGTATATTATTAAAAGATTTTTTATGCATAAGTTAAGAAGGATGATAGGGCTCTTTTGTTAAAAAATCATTTATGATTTCCCCGCTACACAAACACACATACCTTTAGGCAAATTGAATCCATTTTCGTATTCCGCTTTCGCCAGCCTTTGAAACGTCGTATGGCTCGCGCCCCACATAGGCTTTCCCATGTTATTACATGTGCCATCGATAGATCTGTATTTGGAGTGAAAGCAGCGATCCCGAGTACAATTGGTTTTCGGCTCTTTATGAGAAATACATCCAGAGAGTCTTCCCAAAAGTTCCAATTGCGTAGGGGAGAAAACTTGCTCGTATGTAAAGTCCCCTGGTTTTGAGAAAGGAAGGAAATTTTTTTTCAAAGATTAGAAAATAAGCTATTTTACCAAAGCGGATATTGCAAAGAGAAAGTTGACAAGTTGACAAGAATATGTATTTTTAAAAACTCTTATGTATCTTTCTATTCTCCCAAATGACGCTCAACATGTCCTCGGGATAAATTTTGTCAAGAAGTAAGACATGTTGTTGTAATTGGGATTTCGGATGCGGAGAAAATAGAGCAATCATGCTATCTCCTCTCAACACAGAGTTTCGACTTTTCTCTCTAGAAATGTTCATGTGTGGGTTGAATGTTGATGGAAATGTGACAAAAGTATACAACAACAAAGGAAAGAGGATTTGATTTGCTCTCAAAGAACTTTTTTCTCTTCTCAAGGAAAATCAGTGAAAATCTAATTAGATGAAATAATAAATGTTTCAAGTATCCGCTTACTCCTCTTCACTAATTTTGTTTACATAATAAAGCAAATCCTTGAAACTCAACACACAACATTATATACATAGCCTACACATCTCTATCTATAAATATTCTTATATCTACATCAACTTTTTCTCTCCTCTTTACATCCTAAATTCCCCACGTCCGCCTACCTTGCGAGGTGAAATTCGTTCCTTTGTTGATTTCCTCATGGATGATTTGTATAGCTCTCTCGTAAATTTCCGCCGGTCGAGCCAACCGTCTTGCTTCCAATCTTGGGAATCTTGCAAGTCTCAGCAAATCAAATGGTGTTCGGAATGCTAAGTCAGAGAAAGAATTTATCAAAAAGAGGAAATGAACTTTTTCCTCAAGTTTTCGCTCACGTATTCTACTTTTGCATATGCTTAATGAAAAAAATCTCTCTTTCTTCCTCCTCCTCACTTTCTTCATTATGACGGGATTTAGAGGAAAGGTAGAGAGATTTTTTCAGCTTGGAGAAAAAAACTTTCTCTCTTCAGCTCTAGCTTACAGACACAAATGTCAATTTTCATTATGATACTATTGAGTTCTCAAAAGTCGACAATTTTATTCTCAACTACTTGGAACTCTTCCCTTCTCATTATTATCGTGTAAAAGTTGTGTGTAGGCTGCACATAGAGATGATTTTTTCAAGGTAATCTACATACGTGGGTGAGCGAGGATAACAACCCCAATGATATAACTTTTTCTGTTCTCAATTCTAGAAATTTCCGGGTATTTTCCTCCACGCTCAAAATAACAAGAGTTTTATAAACCATTCATCCATGCATGCTTAGACGGTGGGGAGGGAGGCTTTTCGAAAATGAGAAAACTTTTTTTGCCGATGACAGCACCCAAAGAAATATGTACAGACATCCATGCATCAAAAAGTGAGAATTTATTTTTCTCTCGTCTCTCCTCTCTCGTGAAATAGCTATGTGCAATGGAATCCCACCCACTTTACCTTGCCTCGACGCGTTAGAGAAAAGAATATCTAAAGAGTCTGACTCCGCCGTCTCGACGTCACCCTTCGCTTGTCGGAAAGCATTTGTGATCAGATCGTTCTCAACCGTGATCTGATTTTCTTGCTCAATGACGGTAACGCGATTCTCCCTTATTACGACTTGCGGGGCTGTGACAAAGCCGTGATCGTTGAAAGCAGAGCAAGCATAAACTCCGGAATCTTGTACAGGATCAAACTCATTCAAGATAAGGGTCCCACTTGGAAGTATAGAGGTTTTCAAATTCTCCACAATCGTCAGTAAATTCTTCCTCCAGAGAATTGTCGGCGGTGGTACTCCAACCGCAGCACATGGGAAGCGAAGCTGAGAGCCTCTGGTGACGCTGGATAGGAAAAAAAGACTGCTTTCATTCTCCAGATATACAATTTACACCAGCTCTCTCAGCTATTGTCCTTTTTCGTGAAAAGAGAGAGAGAGAGAGAGAAAATTCCCACCTAAAGGACTTATTTTGAATAAAGTCTGTAAATATTGGACTCGTCCCGGAAGAAAGTCGGAGTCCCGATATAGCTTCAATTTGTCCTAAAACATTCTCCGCCCTACATCTAAACTCCCCTTCGTCTCCTTCCTCGACAGGATTTATAGTTAGGATTGTGCCATCATCACTTATTCTAAATCGCTCCGAGCTCCTCAGCTCCTGTCCATTGTGGAACCAATCTATTGTTGGGAAAGGGGTGCCTACAGCTTCACATTTGAATTCTAGCTCATCCCCAAAACTAGCTGTTTGGTTTAAAGGAGTGACAAGCCATTTGGGTGGAGCTGGAAGAAAATAAAGTGTTTAGAAATTGAGGGGAAAAAAATGATGTATGTGTTCTCAAGAACATTCTTTTCTTTGTCTCTTGAGAAAATTAGATTTTTTTTTCCTTACTCGCAACTCGAACTTCAGCTATTGCAGATAAATTTCCCAAGAGATTGAACGCACCACAGCGGTACACGCCTTCATCCTCTTTAGTCACATTTAAAATACTCAACGAGCCTTTCTCGGAAAGCTAGAGAAAAAAGGTTTTATCAACACGCGACGAGAGAGAGAGTTCCAAAAGGAGAAAAAAATTAACAAGCGTGAATATTCTCATCTTAACATATTTACTTTTCCACCTAGACATGCAGAAAATGTCCCTTTAAGCAACTTTTTTTTATCAAGCGGTGAAAAGAGAAGAAAGGAGACTACTTGGGAGTTTGAAATATGTACAGGATATAATTTTTTTCTTTCCCAAGTGAGCACTAAAAATAACAATGTTATGCATACCTGATGTCGGTCTGTGACTATCAAAGGGACATTGTCGAGATACCATTGGATTCGAGGTTGAGGAAATCCAGTAGCTTCACAGTTGACAGTTATATTAGTCCCTTCCACTGCTTCTTGGTCTAAAGGGATGGAAATAAAGCGTGGGCGCATGGAGTGTCTTGCTCGTTCTTTTACGGTATGGACCATCTTTGCCTTGCGGGATTTTACACTACCGGCTTCACTCTTTGCTACGCACTCGTATGACCTAATATGGGAAAGCAATTTTAAACCCATTTTGTGGACCCAGAAAAAATTGACTAATTTCATTATATTCTGGATTTTTTTTTTTGGTTTTTCTACCCAACATCTTCATCTTGTGTATTTGCAATCATCAAAGTACCATCGCGAAGGACGGAATAGCGGGGTTGAACGTTTGTGCTAATTTCATTGCTAAATAGAGAACATTTATAGTTAGCAACTTTTTGCTCACAAGAGTACAAAAGGATATTACGAGGATACATAAAATTGGAGTGAATTATTCAAGATTACTTTTAGCATAATTTTTTTTCTCTCTCAAAAAAAAGCATCAGTGTGTTAAGCAAGCTTAAAAAATAATTATATTTAATTATACCTGTTTTTACCTGTTGCGCAACCAAATGATATTCGGGTCAGGCTCCCCTTCTGCACGACACCGAAAGTACACGGTATTTCCAAAGCTTACCTCGATGTCCCTTGGCTCTTCTGTGATTTTAGGCTTGCCTGTTGTAAACAGAGAGAGAGAGAGAGAAAATGAGTCATTTACCGGGAAGGATTTTCTCATTCATTCCAAGAAGATGAAAAATCCCTTTCATTAAAATACTCTCACGCTAGTCAACAGAGAGAAATATGGGGTAGATCCTTAACAACATTCCTTTTTTATAGGTACCCCTCCAGGGGAGGATTCATACACTTAGCTTTCGTGAGGAAATGAAGGAACTAACATTTGAACTCTTATTGATATGCAGCTCACTTACGACAACGAATCCCAAGATCATTCATTGCCATCACGGATTTTCCATGCATGGAAACGGGTTCTTCGCAATAGGCCGCAGCTTCAGCTCCAGGATGTTCAGCGAGCATTTGAGCTAAGCTCATTATGCTACAGTCGCAGATCAAAGCGTTGCTGTCAAGTCGCCTGGAAAAAAACTTGGGATGAGAAACATGCTACTTTTGTCATCATCATATCTCATCTTTTCTCCTCATCGTCACCAAAAAAATAAATCTCTCTAGAGTCAACTTGGTGTGCACTCGGTGTGGAAATATTTGGGGGAAATGTGTGACTTTGAAGGTTCCCTGTCACACCTCGTTGGCAAGTGTAAATTTCTCATTGGAAATGGAAAGGATTGGCTGGTGATGAGAAAGATGAGAACAATAAAAGGGATGTGTACATAGAAGCAATGAAAAGGAGGCTTACAAGCGAATGATTTTGTGCAGACTATCGAAAGCACCTGGAGGGATTCTCTGGATACGGTTGTTGTGGAGGAAGAGTCGCTCAAGGCTGGAGAGATTTTGGAACGTTGCTGCGTTGAAATTCTGGATGTAATTGTAGTGAAGGTAGCTTCAAGGGAGATGGATAGATATATATATATGATTAATCTAGCTGGGTGGGATATGCATGACTTAATTAAAAGTGATTTTGTTTACTTACAGTTGCTCCAGATTGGGTAGATTTTGGAAGGTGTGAGGATCAACATCTCGGATGCGATTTTTGTATAAATATCTGGCACACGGTTAGAAAAAGGTATCTATATGTTAACCATATTATTGTACAACAGGAATAAATATCAAAGGACTTACAAATATTTCAACTTTTCCAATCCATTAAAAGACCCATTTCTCAAATGAACAATGTGATTATTATTAAGCAGCCTGGAAAGAGAAAATGTCATATAACATCCAATAAAATGCTAATTTCTAGTTATGACTAGTGTTTCCACAAAGTAGTTTTATATTTGATGTTAAACTTACAAAGTTTCCAACTTTGTCAAATGCTTAAATTGGTTCTCTGGGATTTCCCTGATGCGGTTAAACCTTAAATCTCTATAAATTAAATGCAAATCATGAGGAGTACATATAACCTTAAAATCACATGAATATGCATGACGAGCTTATGTTGCAAATACACATGAATTTAGGAAATGCGCATCTCTGCACCCCCAACTCCCAAAGGTATGATTAAGTTTCATTTTACAGGATTTGCCAAACCCAGCACAAAAATCATCATCCTGACGCTGCATTTCTACTGCATATCTTTCTAAGGCCACCCCGACGACCCAGCTATTTGAAGTGATGCCCAAAAAGCATAAATAATGCGACAACTTACAACACCGTAGTGTCATCAGAAACATCAGGAACTTTCTCCAAGTGGAGGAACATACATCTCACGGTACTCCTGAAGCAAAGACATCTCAACGGACACTGTGCAACTTCACTACTCGTTCCCAACGTAAACACAACCACCATGAAAATGACAAGAGTGGCACAAGTGGCATTCAGCAGATTGCCAGCAACACATTTTACCCTACTCATATTGCTATCTCTGGTTTACTTTTTTTTATTACTCCGATTCCAGAAGCACACAAGAAGTGGTGCACAAACAACTTTATTCCACTTACAAAAAACGATATCTCTATGTCGTCTTGTGAGGCTCTATGTATGTACACAACTACAAACTCCTAGACACTTTCAAGTACCATCTTCATAACAGAAAAACTTTTTCCTAGCTGATGATATTTTTTTCAGGTATATCCCACCTCCATCAAACTCAACTGGACCACCATATCACAAAGTGTGCTACCATTTCAAAATCAAATTACAACATACAAATCCACAGATAAGCTTCAAACTCACGTACACAATATTATAAACATATTATATGAGGTTGAGGTAAAAAAAAACTTTGCAACTTCTTCTTCTTCCTTTCTGCTCGTGTGTGAGGGGAAGATGCATCAAAATCCTTAAACAAAATCGAATGCAGTGAAGAAAAAACTTAAAACGGATGGACCCACGGACACCTACTTACTTCTTCCGAGAACGTCTTTTACTCATCTGAGCTTGATGATCATGAGTTTTCAAGAGTTTTAGCCTCGCTCCACACGTTTCACCAATCTTTAAACTTAAATGTAAAGCATAATGTGTGGATGAGTAAAAAGTGATGCTTCAGCAAGTAAAATGGAATGGGTGAATAAAATGAATGCATTGAATTTTTTACATCTAAAAACAGTCTCTCCTCTTCTCTGGGTGAGTATGTGTAATGAAAACATTTCTCTTGAGCACAGCCTGTGCATGAGTGAAAAATGAGTGTATCTTATTACACTCTTATGTCTTTTGGATGAGGAGGAGGTGAGGTAAAAATTTTACGACAAAATGTCCGGTCTTGTTTTTTTCAAAAAATAAAATCAAGGATGATGACTTGATGACGATGCTTTTAAAAAGCATTCATTTTCTAATTTTAGCCTTTTCCCTTATGTTCCTTCTCACGTCGCATTTACAACCATGCACCTTTTAACAATTTTTTTCCTCTTCCCAAAAGTACCTCATCCCAAACATGTGTATTTCTGGTAAATGCTAGAGAATCGCATCTTTTGCTCAATTTCCAAGTTTACACAAGTGTTGCAAAAGGAGCATAAAGGCTATCTGAACTTTTATGTGTCAGTGAGTTTTCTCGCAATGTGCTTTCCGCAACTTTTGTCAATATCTCTGCGAAAAGGAGCAAGACACTCTCTCACAATCTCTGGAGGCTGTGGACCTTGTTTAAATTAGCCATCCCATGGTCATAACTTTATAAGTATACCCTCATAGTCATATAATAATTTTTCAAGTAACAAAAACGCGTCCCTAGCATCACCATCAAGCTATCATCACTGTATCTCCATTATTCACCATCCATAACCAATCATGTTTATAAACTTACACAAGAGGATGAGCTAATGGAGAGATGTACAACTAAATCAGTCTCTCTCCTCAATATCTTTTTGTAATATGACTTTGACTCTGGGATACACAACCTCTTTCAGACTTCCAGCTCTCAGCAGCTTTCATCACACCATCACCATCAGCACGACCAGCATCACCCACAACCACACCAGAAGAGACAAGTTGAGCTCATTCAGCATCATTTTTACCACCATCACGACCGACTTGAAGTAATAAGGAGAATTATACACAAGGAACAACATCTTTCTCATATCAACAACAAGAAACGTCCATGATTCATGTAATTTTCACATTATCTCGTATCTCTTTGAACCAGATTATTTCTTTTACTTGTGCACAGCTCTTCTCTCTGGCTAAATGATACCTTTGGTAAAAAATAAACATTTTTACCACAATGAATGAGCCCACTTTTTCCTTTCATAAAAAAAGATACATATAAAAATATCATATGGATGGACTTTTGGGGCTGTTGGAATATTAATATCATTTTTTTGTATCATCAATTCCCCTTTATGGAGCGGACTTGCACACTAATTCCTATGTTTCGGTTTATCTTTTTAAAATGACGTAAGTTGAGCCATTGGGAAGAACCTGAAAGAGCCCATTTGGCGATATTATGTTCTTGAGAAAAAGAGGAATACCTATTATTAGTCAAATTTTTTGTGCATTTCTCTAAATATTTTTTCCTTGAGGAACGAATACGGAATGATTTTTATGAGGGCTCAAGTGAGAGATTTTTTCTGGCAAGTTTTTTTTCCTAAAAGGAAATCAGTAGAGAATGTTTTGATGTGCTTTTGAGAGTTTTTTTTAAAGATTCTTTTTACCTTGCCCGTGATGATGGAGGTAAAGTAGGTATCCTTGACTCTAGAGATCACTTATGTTACCTACACATCTCTCTGCCTTCCTTATTATTACACAGCTTTGAAGATAGCATCATGAGCAATGCATCGTGAGCTGATATGAATGAGCGTTTTCATATACACATAGAGTTCTTGTTCATTTTCTTCTTTATACCAGTACCAACTTCATAAATACTTCCTATAGCTCCGAGAGAAAAAGCAAAGTCGATGTGGTGATGAGATGAAGATTCCCCCTTTTATTTATTTGAGGTATTTGGGAGAAAAAAGTATATGTGTATGTTCTGATTGTTGTCTTGAAGGAAGCAAGTGATACGGAAGGGTATTTCAGAGAGAGAGAGGAATAGCAAAAGGCTTAAACAATTCAGGAAGAGGGATCACAAGAAGATACACAAGAGATCGTACATATATCGTTAATCCAGCTTCAAATGAACTTTGGGCGTTTTCATACAAACCAAAATGAGGCATCAGTGTGGTGTATTATGCTGTCTTGTTTCCTTGTTCTAATGAACATGATTTTTCTCAGCTTGTCTTGGATTTGCCATATCACTGGATACTTTGAAATCTCACAATGGATATATATATATTTTTGTAGGGGATATGGGGTTTGAAGGAAAAGTTGAAGTATAAAAGTTGAAATATGTGTACGTGTTTTATTACAAAGTAATATGGCTTAATAGTGTTTATTGAACGTGATAAGGATGTGGGATGTGGGGAATGTATAAGTTTGTATATCATTCATTACATCTCTCTCCTGACGACATACACAATTTGCACCCATCCTATATCTCTCTTCCGCGAGTGAAGACTGAGATAATTCTTGTCGTCTTAAAAAAATACGAGTGATTTTTGTAACGAGAGAGGAGGGAGGCTAGGCTTGATGAGGAAATTAACGGGAAGAAAATGCAAAACTGAAATGAGAAAGATTGCATAGTTTACATGTTGATTCTAAACTGTAAATTGCACTTGCAACAGTTTGGCAAATGGATTGACTATTTTGAGCTGGGTATATTGTTTGTTTTAAAAATAATGTGTGTATCCTATATATTCATAAAGAAAAATGAATGAAGGTATAAATCGCGTGGATATGTGCATTACATGCAAATGCAGATTTTTATAAGTTACAGAAAAAACATCAGTGTTTATGTATATTCATAAGCATAAGGTTTTGACAGAGCCAAGTTCAATGCTCTTTTAGCAGTTTACAACAAGGACATAATTTAAACTTACTTTAATACAAAATTTCTAAAATATTTAAATATGCTTCACATTTCTTTTCACAGATAGGTTATCTTACAAATGATGCTTGTCATACTAGCGGCTGGCAATGCTGAGAATATTAAGAAGGCAATTCGCATACATTTTTCAGCAAGGATAGTATTTATTTCAGATACATAATTTCAATCATTGGAAATGGAAACAAGGTACATTTAACAACTAGCTTTGTTTTATATTCCCTTTACACTATGCATTCCACAGTAGTTTTTAACTGGGATTACATGATAATTTCAAATAAAGCTTGCTGGTAAATACCAAAATAAAATATCTTAATCTCCACTAAGTAGTAGTTAAGGTTGTGACCGAGTGAACTAACAATTTCTAACTGTCTTACAAATTATTAACACCAACAACTTCCTGTTTGCTGTTTAATTAGGTAGTTAATTGAGTATCTTAACACTTGTAGGCTGAAGCCCTGATGTAAATTAACCTGATTTTTAAATATCTTCAAAATTGTTGTCTTCATCTTCAACGTCTTTAGCCTATAGATTATTATTAATAATATTATAAATTATTAAAATCTTATAATGCGCATAAAAAAATAAATGCCCATTTTTCATGCATAAATAAATCTAACCTCCAACCTCAGCTTCCTCCTCAGGATTTACAAGGTTGATGGCGTTGACGCTGAACGGCCATGACATGTGTGATCTTGTACTCATATTTTTCAATGCCGTCATCATTGTAATGTATTGTTGGAAGGTCCTTTATGCCAAGCCAATACAGCTTATCACAGGGCATAACTGTTAGCTGGACTGACAAGCTCTCTTTCGTGACGTCAATGGCTGGCATCTTCTCATCACCGTCAATCGTCACACTCTTTGTAACTCCAACTTAATCTTCTGACAGGCGACAGGACAGGAACTGACTGAGGAACAACAAATCCCTACATACTTGTTTTTAGCCAATCCCCACATCAGAATCTAATCTTGAATCTGTCATAAAAAATAATCGTTCAAACAAATCTGTCTGACTGAATCACTGTCAAAAACATTTTAAAGCAGGCAATAGGCAAACGTTCAATAACCTTATCCTGGATGGAAAATTGCTGGTATTTAAATAACAAAAAACACTGCAAAATACATAAATCAGTACCTGTGCTGCCCAACCTTTGGTGTGTTGGTTGAAAGGGAAAAACTGTTAAGCCCTTCGACTTCATCTGGGAGCGATTATTATCAAATATTGAGTTCATCTCACTTTTTACGAATGATGAATGACAAACATTCACTGATCACAAACTGATGACAATAACTTCATAAGTACGGGTACGGGGTGAGAATTTTTACAGAATTTTCGTTTGTTTGAAGTCGTCGAAATTAATATATTAAACTTTAACCTAAAAAATATCTATCGTTCACCTGGCTGACTACGAGACTTTCTTTTCCTTCATAGTTTTGACAAAAGTTTAGCAACACCCAACGCAAGATCCCGCTTCACTCGAGAAAATCTTTGGACACCCTTTCCAACGATGGTTTTCACTTTTTTTCCTTTGTGCACCCGTCCGACCACAATGCATGGCAAAGTAAATGTCCAGAGTTCCGGAGAAAAAGCTTTGATCTATATTCCCATTTAATTTCGCCTAATCCTCCACAAATCTGCGACTGTATTGATGACATCAAGATGTGTGAGTGGGATAACACTCCCACTCGCGTGTGTCACCTCCGTAATATCTGTAATTAAATCTCAAATTAATTAGTAGTCTCAAATGGAGAATTGTTAATGCACATGCAGCCATAGTTAACGGCATACAGATAAATATAAGGTCATATATGGGAGGGTCTGGGCATGGCTTTAAATTGATTTTTTAGAATGTGTAACAACATGGCTTATGCAACGTTTCTTTTGAGAAAATTGAAGACACTAATTTAGGTTGAAGTTCCATCAAATCGTTTTTAAATTTTGATTTGGCACAGGGGATTGAGCCAGGTACTCCACAATTATTCGAAATTCTTTACACTTCAAGTCAGATAGAGGAGTAGGCAATATAGGTTGGAATTTCTGGGAAGTTAAGAAATATTTAGATGTTTTCAAAATGAGCATTCCTGGGGACTTCCGGTGGTTTTCAAAAAACCTGTCTACAATTTTCCTCGTGTTTTTATTCCAAGCTCAGCAGTCACTGTCACAAAACTTAGTCGATAACACTTTATCGGTGACTCCAGCTGTGAATGATTTTGTGGTGAAATTAATTTCTTCTCACTTTCAAAACTGTAGCCTTCTCGTTTTAGAAGACTTTGAGGATAATGGGCAGAATGTGGATTACATTTTACAAAACTTGCTGTTAAGCACCTACCTTGTTAAATTCCAACATTTACAAAACCAGACTTCCCAAAATACAACAATTCATCTGCCAGTAACCTTTCCAGTTAAAATGTCCAAAGTCCGACGACTTAGTAAACAGTGTGTGATGTCAGTTCTCTACATAAACAAAATCGAATCCGACCTAATGACTCAAATTAAAGAAGTTATCGCACCCACCTACATCCCAATCACAAGAAAGGATGAAGATCACTACATATTCGTGTCAGAAAACAAGCATCACGAAAAATTACTCTTGATGTATGAATTACCCCACAGAACCAAATTCAAAATTGCTGTAGGAGAAAATCCTTCATCCCCAGGGGAAGTTTCAATTTCAACTTCTGACTTCTTCGGTGGTCCAAATGCTGCTCCACAAATATTACCTTTGTCTGAGAATGAACCGGATTTTTTCCCAGATTTCTTTTGGGATCTGAATGGAAAAGTTTTGCAAGTTTCTCTTCCCCTGACGTTGGGATTAGTGGAATCATATTATCCACCTACGATACGAAATGGGAAGCGGGGACGTTGGACTTATCTTCTAGAGGAGTTTCTTATGGTGCTCATTAATCATTAACATTTTTTAACATTTATGCTTTCATAATTTATAATTCATTTTTTAAAATAATAAATTCCAGATAAAATTCAATTTCACCTACCGCATGTTCCTCTCCACCGGCAAAGACGGAAATTTCGGATCAGGTGGAACCGGTTTTCAACTTCCAAACGGAACCTGGATTGGCATTACTGGAGATCTTCATTCTGGAAAAGCGGATATGGGTCTCGGGATGACGAACACGGTTCGACGAGGTAATCAATTTAATTATTTATTCAGACTAATTAACCCCCCCAAGAGTTTTCATTTTTCAACCGTTTTTCTCTTCCCACAGCCTATTACATTGGATTCACCGACAGCTACTTTGACATCGGCTGTCTCGCCTTTGCCACCGGACAACCAGACAAGATTTTCAGTCCTTTGGCCCTCTTCTGGCCATTTAATACCGAACTCTGGCTTTGTCTTGGAGCAAGCACCTTAATCGGCCTTATCTTCTTCTACTCCGTTGTTAAACTAACAAGCTACTCCTTCAAGCATGTACTCTTCGAGCAACCAGGATTGTCCAATGTCTTTCTCCAGCTCCAAATACTAATTTTCCCCTATATTGAACAAGACAGTCCTAAACTCCCCGACTCCAACTCACTCCGCTGTTTCATTTCCTTATGGGCCTTTTTCACCCTCATCATCACCAACTTATATCGCTCCAAACTTGTAGAACTATTGGCATTTCCGGTTGTGGAGAAAGTACCAGAAACTTTCCAGCAGTTGGCATTCTCCGAGTATAAAGTTGGCTTCATGAAGCACGGGGATGCTTCTTACAACACACTAAAATCCAGCACTGACCCGGTATACGTGAAATTGGTCATGGAAATGGAGATCATTCCCGGAGGACCTGGGGAACTTGAGTGTTTGGAGAAAGTTGTCAAGAATACCAAGTACGGCTGTATACTGTTCGACTTTGCGTTTAGTCATCTTCGAGAGAAAAATTTCAGTGATGCGGATGCCAGACAATTGATCCGATCCCGGGATACAACTTTCACTGTATGGTTGCCTCTTGCCACGGAAGCTAATTCTATTTATAGGATTAATTTCGGGAAAGCTATTGCTTTTACGATGCCTCATCATTTGGCTATAATCTGGAATCAAATGGATTTGCATGAAAATGTTAGACAGTTGAAGTTGCAGTGGTGGACGGATACAAATCAAACGGAAAACTTTGGGCCGGGTCCGGAGGAGTCGAGTGATTTGACATTGCAACACTTGACGGGAGCGTTTTATACATTGTTTTGTGGTTGCGCTACTAGTTTAGTTTTCTTTTTGTGGGAGCAAGTCATCTTTCATGTTAAATTGTGTAAATGTAATTGTTGCTAATTTATGCAAAATATGGTGATCACATTCTTTAATGTATTGTTTTATTACTTTGTATTCAAAGTTAGCTAGTTGGTTAGGGGTTTACTTGGCTTGTCAGAAGCATTTAACTTTGCTTAATTTAATTCGACAGAGAAACTAACACTCGGATCGTGTACAAATGCGTGACAGTAATATGGAGCAACTTTGATGACGGCAATTTTAAATATATGATATGCCTACAGTAGATTAGTAATACCTGTTGGATGTTCAATTTAGTGCTTGTCGGTACATTAAATTTGCCCATGTTACCCATGGTATGCAATAATCCATTGCCCATGTTACCCGTGATACGAAATACACCATTGCCCGTATATGTACTTGCAAATTACTCACAGAACCCAATATAATTGAACACTGAGCAAACCCTACTGCCCGCGTTTTTTATTGTGGATTTAGTTCTTTAAACAATTGATTATGGTAGATAAAATACTGAAATAACAGTTACTACGAATAATTATTATCACACAAAATGACAAAAATGCATTACAAGTCAGCTCGTGTTTTATAAAATGATGATTGAGTAAAAGCTGTTTAATAATATCTGCACGAGGTTAAGGTTTAAAATAAAGGCCCAAAAATTCCAAAGGTTCCACCCTCTCCTGATTCCCTAACATAATCAATAATCAAATAACAATTTCTAGACAATTCTGCTATACAAAGACTATATATACTGCGACTTCATTACAACCGTCCAAAAATCCCTATCTTTTGACCATTATACATTTAAAAAATGAACGTTTACGTTGTATGAGCTCAATCGGGCTTTATTAAGTTCAACGAATATTATCAAACTATGGGTAAACTTTACAAAGTTTTTAAATTCAAAATCGGTTTTTTAAATAGGGAAGCCATGGTATGTGACGTTGAAATGAACCAAATAAAGAGCATCACTCAAAACTGCAAACAGGTTTTAACTGGGGTCAATAGTCACTTAGTTTTGAATTATGAAATTGATTTCTACGACAATATATATCAGGACGGTGATAAATCATAAGAAAACTATATTAGAGTAGCACTTAAAACAGTTTTACACTGTGGTCAAAGGTCACGTAGTTTCCAAGTCTGAGATTCTGCAGAAACCTATAGCATGCGATATATCAAAATAACACTTGTAGTGGAGACACACTGAAAACTGTTATCAATTGTTGGCTGGGGTCAAAGGTCTCGTCGTTGAGTACATGCGAGCTAATTTGAATCCAATCTGAATCGTTGATCATGATTTCATTTTGGGTCACGAGCCTAAGAATCGAAATGGTGATCGATGAGACAAGCACTCAGACACTCAATACATACCCAAACACACTCCGCTTTGTACATAAAATAATTTGCATTTTTAATTTTAACAAATAAACCATGCTTAATATTGTATATAAGATAGCTTCCAGTATGGATTTTGACTTGGTCCCCATTTTTGTTGCTATAAATGCCTATAAACTATTACCAGATTTTAAAACAAAATTTAATTTTCCGATCCATGTATATCACGTAGTTGGGTTTTGAACCTGAAATTAAATGCTACATGACATTTACGTATATGGGATTGCTGAATCGTTCCTTGGATTACGTCAATGTAACGTAGCTGGGATTTTAATGGTTAAGATTCAGAGAAAAACAAATTCTCAAAATATTTTCAAAAAATAAACTTGCACTTTATTAATGCAAAGGTATGTTATGCTAAATCTGCAATTTTTACTTTTGTGAAAAAAAAGTAGCAAACTTACTAAGAAAAATGAATAGTGCAACCTCGCATAAATAATAATTATTTAAAAAATAATGTATTAGTCAACTTAAATGTTGAAGTTTCAAGGGAATTAATTTGTGATTTTTTTTGTACTTTGAAAAATTCTTAAATCCCACATCCGAGTTTGTGTACCTGAATTTCTTTGAATACATGTTATGTAGTTGGTTAGGAGTTTACTGGACTTACTTAGCAGAAGCTTTTAACTTCACAAAATTAAATTAAGTAGATGGAGAAACTAACAATCAGATCGTGTACAATGAGGGGCAGTATTGGAGCAATTTTGATGCCGTCAATTTTAATTATCTATTTTTTGGTAAGATTAATTTCTATATAGATACCTATGAAGTGGGTCAGAAATTCTATATGTGGATTTAATCGCATAATTAAAAGATTTATGTGTGATGTATACGATGTTTGGTTCTGAGCAACACAAACTCTCATGGTTGGTTAAATTTTAAAAGTTAACATAAATCTTATCAATGCAAAAGTGTAATCTGCAATTTTTACTTTTATCGGATACTGGTAAACTTACTAACAAAGAGGAATGGTACAACCTCGGAACCCCGCATTAATAAAAGGATTTTTTAAAAAAACTACATAGTTTATAGTGAACTTAAATACTGAGAATTGAAGAAAATTAGTGATTTTCATAAGATTTTGAAAGATTCTTAAATCCCACGTCAGTTTTTGTGTCTCAGAATGACTATGACGGAGAGTAATTCATAAAAATTATGATTTCTTCAAAAAGCATGATCCTTGATAAGCATGTTTGAATTTACAAGAACCCAAATTTATATTTGTATGCTGAAATTTCAAAAAGATATATGCATAGTTGCATATAGGTTTTGAGTAGTTTGTATGCCGAAACATTAAAATAAATAAATACTTAAAACACGACTTTCAAACAGATTCCTTGAGCTCGCAACCTGTAGTTTTGAAAAACGAAAAGTTAACTTTGAATTGCAACGCACGTGTAGATATTGTTAACAAAGCCTTACTTTTGATGTGCTGCACCGTTCCAAAATTAAATAAAACATGATGACACATCATGATGATGATGATAACGATGACAAATTTTTAGTTTTGACATTTTCCAAATGATTTCCGTTAAAAATTGTATATATTTTTTTTGGCAAACATCTCATCATTTGTAAAAGTCTAATTGGGTCGTTCCAATTTTTTTATAAATAGGGGATGTCCTTCCTTCTTCATCTTCACATTATGTTATGCAAATAATGACACTATTCCAACCAAAGAGAAACGACAACAAAATATTAACCAAGCCCAGAAACCTTTCCTAGTTTTACTCACTGTAAGATAAAGCTGCAAAAGCTTCACATTTGTTTTCGTTTATTTTTCTTTCCATACAACTTGAAAAGAGTTGATAATAAGAGAAGAATCGAATTTAACAAGATCCTTCAAAACCCATCCTTACCTTGACTCCGTCAACTTGCATTTTCCAACGGTGCCCTATTCTTTTCTCAAACCAACCACGTTTCATATTACCTCAAGAAATGTTTTCACTAAGAATTAATAATGCATAGTGGAGAAGAAGCCACCATGAGAAATGGAACAACTCACAAGGATTTCCGAAGAAAAGTCCTTTGTCAGTTTTATAACAATGCTTTCACTTTTCTTAATGAGGTACTTGAGATGAAACTGTAGCAGGGAGAAAACCTCGTGCTTTCTCAATGGGAAAAGTCCTGTCTCCTGTATTTTTTGAGACAGTCAACCTTAAAATCATCTTATTCCAGATAACGTGTATCTTGTTATGTAGCATTCTTGGGAAAAAATAGAGCAGACTAGAAAATCCGTTTTCTCCCTTCACAATCTCATTTTACTAGATGCTTTCTCTCGAATACACCTAAGATTACTCAGGCTTCATGTTGACTTTCTTATGGATGTTTCATGCTCATTTAATTATGTATGAATTATTATAAAAGTATAAGATGGGGTGGTCTCAAGCAAATGGTATTAGTGATGGCTGGAGTACTTTTTAAAAGATACTAGAGTATGCATGAAATCTCCCAATGTTTGCACGTTCCAACAAAATCCTATCAATGTATATTTTATACTATTCTGTACACAAAACTCAATCTTGGACAAACCTAACTTCTTTTCTGCCAGATATTTGCTTTCTCCTCTAAGCAGTACACTTTCTTTTCAACTGGAAAGAGTAAAAGTGGATGGAGGGCAGTTCACAATTCAATACTGACTTTCACAAGGAGCTGGAAGAAAGCGAGAAAAAAGTATACAAGTCAAGTTTAGCTGTCACCTTTCTCCTTATATTACCCAACCACTCAAACAGAAGCATATAAATAAGCTACTCAAATAATGATGAGAATGCAAAACAGAGCTAGGGATTCTGGAGTATTTTTTAAATTCAGGAAAGTTCCCATATCAAAGGAATACTCGAAATTTAAAACTTTGCTACAAAATATACATAAGCTTGTCATCTTTTTTAATTTACTTTCCCTCCAATCCAGACTCCTGTCACCTCCTCGTTTTTTATCACTTCATCTCATAAATTTAAAACTAGCAAAGCTGCCCAGTTTCTCCGAGTAAATCCCAATGACAGTCTAGCATAATATATGTATCTCCTTTTCTATCACCTCAGTCAGCAGTATTGATTCTGTCTGTGAATTTGGAACGAAATGAAACTCCCTCTAGTTTCTCTACAGACGGTACTGGATATTTCTTATTCATTAAATAAACCTTTACATTTGACTCGGAAGCGTTTGTCCAGAATTCAAAAGGGTAAATATCAAAGGAAAGTGATTTCCTGTCCCTGAGCTTTCCTCTCAGCAAGAAATTCCTCTTGTACATATTTACTCTGTGGGTGGTTGTGTGGGATTGTGCAGGTATGTTCTAGACAGAGATTTATTTATGAAGCCGACACACACAAAATCGACAACAAATATCTCCACCTCATTTTTTGCCTGAGCAACGTCAATAGGGGAACCCCTTAGCAATTTTCTGCAACTATTTCCTCCCGAATTAATGCATACTGATTATACCCCCCACCTATTTCAATTCACTGGATAAGACAAAGATTGAACATGTTGAGCTACCACATCTACTCCGAGTATATGCCTCTGCGAATAAAAGAGATACTCGAGTTCATTTCCTGCTCAAAAACTCCTCCTCACTTATTTGTCCTTTTTATTCCTCTTGTGACTTCAGCCTGGGAAGAAAATGATTTTTATTTTTTTTAAGTTGAAAGTTCATCTTTACCCCGTTACACAATACAAAACCGCTACGTGCTTTCACACCTCCATACTAAAGATTAGCTCATCGTTGCCATAATAGGTGTATGTAGCAGTACATGCGCCACGTGCACTTTTTTAAACTGTGAAATGAAACTATTGAATTTCTCTCTCAAAAGAGGTTTTCTCCTGAAAAGGACAATTCATGTCCGCTAGCGATCTTGCATGAAAAAGCTTTCCTTTTTCTCATGCACGTGCTGGGAATTGATAATCTCATCACAGCAAAGACTCTCTGGAAAGAGGTAGGAGGAGAAAAGTGTTTTCCAAGTATTATACAGAAGGCGGGAGAAAGGAGTGGAAAAATATATATCTCCTCTTTCACTCTGGATGACGGACTGATTGTAAGTGAGTGACTGGCGATGAACAATAAAATTGGTTGTAGTACTAGAGGGGATATTTTCTTACCAAGAGTACACTCATTTCATCCTTCTCTGCATTTCCCTACAAGGTAAACACACGAGAGAAAACATGTCATTGTGGAAAAGTGCATTACACATATTAGCCTATTCCTGGAAAGGGGAAAGCAACCAAAAAAACACACACTAGACACAAGAGAGAAAGTGTATCAGCCCAAATGAATTTCTCTGTAGTAGATATTTATGCAAGAGGGAAAGCCTGGTTGTGAAGGGCCTTTGAGAATAAACACATGCATCCATTTCCGTAAAGAAGGAAAAGCCCATATTCCGATTTAGACTTGATTAGACAGCAAAAAGCTTTCTTTATCTCTGACTAGCATTGTTGAGTATTTTTTTCGACAGGGAAAGGCTTATGGGATTTGTACATATTAAATGTACAGGATTTTCTCTCCTTTTCTACCATACATCTTTTCACCAGTGATGAATGGGATGAGGGAAAGATGATCTGGATGCGGTGCATGATGCATGCACAAAAAACTAGTTTACACCATGTAAGCATCCTCGACTTCCTCATCTTTCAGGAATATCATAGGATTCATCTTTATTTCCGAATCTCGAGAGAAAAGCAGTGAAAAGGATGTTGCAGCTTTACGTGTCTATTTTGCAATCAGAGAGAAGCTTACAGGAGGCGGAATGATTTACTGCTTTGATTTATGCATCAACATTATTAAAATTATAATCGAGGGGAGCTCCCTATTCAAAAAATCTGCTCAATCCCCTTTCATTCTTGTAAAAACTGACAGTACTAATAAAATCCTGTACTCAAACAATTATCACGTTTAATGAATATTTCAACCTAATTTTCTCCAACAAAAGGATAAATTACTACAAGTAAGAGCTCCCAGCTGTCTTCCTCATTTCAGGTTACCCATCCTTTACCCACTAGCATTACAATTTCTCATGTCAGTTCATCCCAGACACATATCATATTTCATTCAGTTTCCCATTCCCGTTGAGCATGTATCAGAGAAAATCTAAAGGAAAAAGTGGAGTGGCATTGTCTATTCATTATTTCATGATGCATGCATGCCACTACACATCTGACATGTCCAACACGAGAAGTTATTGAGGTGTACACGAGTAAGGGATGGCCCTCTTATCAAAATCTGGCACACTCATTCTTCCTTTAGAATATTTCGGAAGGATATAAAATTATGAATAATAATAACATCGTTTTGTTCTTCTACCTCTTTCACATGCTAAACTAGCATCTGCCACAAGCTTACAAGGACATTAGATGAACATGCTTCTTGATACATGCAAACAATCAATTTTGCTGTTTCATTTTGCTGAGTACGTGACTTTCCTCTGAATCCATGTTTGCGAGGAAACATTGCTCTACAAAAATATCCCTATGAAACATGCGTTGCTTGCCGGAAGGGATTTCACCAAATGGTTTATGGTTATGAGGAAACGATGAGAAAATATAGACCTCCCAGGGACGAAAAATATTGTGCTGAAGGGAAAATATTGAAAATTGTAGATCAATAAAATCCCCATATCACTTTGTCTTTATGTCTATAAATCATAATATTTACCGGACAAATATATCTTGCACTCGGATTCCATTTAATCTTCAATCTCTTCTGGTGGTCCTTTTACAAATAATAATTCATTTCTTTCCGCTCAAAACTCTGCAAAAACATAGATAAAGGGAGAAATGTGTATTCAATCAAAAAGTTGCACTTGAGGGAACATTCCAAAAAAAAAAGTTTGCAATGTGGAAAGGAAAGATAACATTCAAAGAAGTTTGTCCCAATTTTTTTATTTCCTTATCATACCAGTTGCATAACTCATGAGTGATTTGTAAAATCAGATTTAAATCAGGGCATGGATTACGACTCTAATTTACATGAAGGTTTTTTGCCTCATTCCTGGAATTTATTACCATTGCAAGCCCGTCAATGGTGAAAGGTAAATTTTTCCCTGGAAAACTTTCTCTTTTTCACGGTTGATTTATCTTTTATGGTTGGATGCACTTAAAAAATCTTACTTTCAAATCAAACCAACCATATCATGGGAATAAGGTATGGACAATAATCATACCGGAGAGAAAACTTTCATAACATAGTTACCAGAGTTTTGATCACATGCTTCCGTTCTCTCGCTTTTTTTACAAAAAGCGTGTCTAGCATCTCACTCCATTCTAGAATTGATCTTATTCAATGGTATTACTAGATTTCTAAACTTTCCATCAACTCTTCCTATTGTTCCAGACTTTCCCCTCTGGAAATAGAAGATAACATTGAAATATTTGGAATCAAGAAAGCGGAAAAAGCATACTGGAAAAAAGTTTTCTTTGTGAGTGCTCTCTCGCTTTTTGATACACTTTGAAAGTTACAAAATTTTAGGATTGTGAAAGGAAACATGATTAGACTTTGATCAATAGGCCAGAGAAAGTACAAAAGGGAGAAAGTTATTGAGATAATGAGTGAATGCAATATTTTCAATTTTCATCAACTTCAACTCAATATTCCACAGAGAATATCAAACAAAAACTATATTTCCCAAAAGTATCCCTTTCCCCTCATCACTTTATCTTTGAAGCATGTCAATCTCGTGTAATATTTCAAATTCAAAGTGACAGCTTACCCTTTCTCTATAGCCGCTGGATGTTGTAAACATTTTAAAACTTTTCCTCCACACGATCCTCACAATATCAAAGTATACTCTGGAAAATGTTTATTTTCCTCATCCACTGATTTTACCAAGACTTCCTTCATGTTTCCCCTGGAGTACTTCAAAAAATACTAGGAAAAAAGTCATAGCATGAACAACTCCACAGCCCACATCTCCAAAAACAACTTCCATTACATTACCACCCACCTTGAGTTTGAAGACACTCTCTACCATTCCACTACAAGTACATTACGAATATTCAGATACATCATCATTACTCAAAAACTCCCTCTTTTCTCCAAACATCAAATTCTTCTCATCATTTTCATCTTACCTTTCCATCCAACCTCATCTTCCATAACATTCTCTTCAGTCACAAACCAATCCACAATAAAAAAAACTCTCTCTCTTTTTACCTTTCCTTTCACTCCAATTCTTCCATCTTCAACTTTTTATTTCCTTCTCTCTCCACTCCTCCTTGTCTCTTTCTCCTGTTCCTCTGATGAAAGTAAAATATATACATTGAACCCAACTCCAACTCCTGTGCCTATTCTTATTCTTATATTATTGCCCTCCAGCCTCCTCTCATAAGTTAGCAAAAAATAGCCCACATTCCATATGAAATTCCTCTGGCTCACCTCACACCTCATATTCACATCTATATAACTCCAACCATTCTCCCATATGTCACCTCTCTCTTCTCCTCTGCCACAAGTCAGTTGTAAGACTCACTCACTTTGGTTGTGTGTAGGATTTCTCATGTTTTGACTGTTTTTGAATACACACACATGACAGGCCAAGCATGGAACATGACGGCTAGCCATTTTGGTGTTCCTTCATAGCCCAAAGGAGAGCAAGCATTAAACCATGAAAGTGATATAGCTAAAAACAAGCAGAAAAAACTAACTTGCACGACCAGTAGTATTAATGGCATTATACTTTCCTACAAGAGGGGAGCCGAAGAATATCAACAAAAACTGTTACTTGTAACTACTACAGCGATTGAAGCAATGTAGAAGGAAAAAACTGCATGTTGGATTTGGAAAAGTGATAGTGTCTTTTTTTGCAAGCTTTAACCTGAGAATCAACGACAATTGCGAGAACATAGGTATTAAGCTTGTGTATATATGTGTGTTATATGTATATAATAAAAAAGCTTAAGCTGTAGCTCTCTTCACTCACGAGTTGTAAAGCTTCTCGCTTTTTCCTTTATATATGAGTTGCCTCATATACGACCAAAAGCATAGGAACAAGGAATCTCGCAAAAGCGAGAGGATTTTTCGGTGAAAAGCTAGAGAACTGCTGCCACTCTGTCTCATTTGTGCAAGTTCCTTTGGACGGAGGAGAGAGAGGAGAAGAAAATCTAGCAGTTAGTTAGTTTCCATATTACTTGTACTTGACTCTCAGTTAACAGTTGAATTAGCAGGTCGTAATCGTATCCATTTTGAGAAGGCAAACTTCACTTTCTCTCGAGGATAGTTTCTTCGCTGGTGGTAAAACTACCAACCGTCCGTTTTTTTTTGGAAGAGAGTGGAATACGGGAAAATAAAGATTACTAGAATATTTTAGGGAAATTTAAAGTGTTAAATTTTTTGGCAGCAAAAATAAATTCCCTATTACACTCCTGTGTCTCGGGTACAATTATGGTCGGTGAAAGCTAGCCCATGAGAATGTAGACGAGTGTATTAGGGAAAATAGGGAAAGTTTTTTTTGACAAAATGAGGGCGGTTTGATACTCCTCAATATTAGCAAATGGTGGCAGATTGACTTTCGCCAAAGATTTTCTTGATTAGAGTGGCTGCAACTGTCTTTCTGATATTATCATTTTCACTCCATATACCCCTCCTATACGGCAGTTTTCTGGAGTATTTTTTTTTCTAGGAAAAAAAGTTTATTAGAGAAAAAAGAGAGATGTAATAAGAATTTAGGCTGGATAGCTTCCAAACTCTGAAGTATGAGTTTTCTCTAAGAGGTCGGTTTACAACAAAGGAATTTTTCTTTTATTGTCCCCTTTCTCCTTCTCCGTATTACATTTCAGTCCTATTCTCATCAAATCACTTGTCTCCTCCAATTTACACATTTTTACGATCTTAATCAACCAAACTAGAGCTTTCTTTTCTCCAGATAAAAATACAGACTGAAAAAGGAGGAAAAAACCGGGGTAGAAAAAAGTGTTTAAAAAAGCAGTCTTCTATAACAAGCGCAAAAAGAATATTTGCATAGAATATAATTAGATTAGAGGCTGTGTAAAATTTAGGATTTTTTCTATGAATATTTATACCTGATAACGGTTCAGTGTAAATTTACCCCATCATGGTTCCCACATTTCATCGCTTCATAAGTGGACGAGGATGTGGATGTGATCCATACTAGAATATAGAACAACTAGAGCAATAATCAATTCTCTTTGTTAAAACATTGCCCTTTTCTCGACGAAAAGGAAACCCACTCAAGACTGGAGGAACACGGGGAACCCGCGGTAAACGTCAATCATCAAACGATCGAGGTAAATATTTCATCCTTTCTGTCATTCGCAAACAAAACCTTACCATGACTTACATGCACACCTTCCTCCTCCATTATTTCCACAAAAGACAACACACCGTTATTCTTTATCTGTCGACCACTTCGTCACATGAACTATTTTTAGGGTGAATTTTCTTGTTGTGCATTTCTCTCGATATTTTCATCTCTCTTTGCATTACACCCACTCCTATGTCAACTTTGTTTAGCTCAAAAGGAACAGTAAAAAATCCTCTTGTCAACCCCACTCCTTTTCAGTGACAAGTTTCCGCGTATTTACACCTCCTCAGTACTTGGATTAGTTTGAGGACATACAAAAGCTTTTTAAAAATTTCCTTTCAGTAATCAATCCACAAAATAGAATTGTCACTCGACAGTGTCGACACTTTTTCTCGCTCAGTTTATAAGATTATCAGAGTCTAAGAAAAATCCTTCTCCCTCCATCCCAGTCACACTGACAACATCAATAATGGCCCACCTATGAAGCTAAAAAGATCCAAATTGGATAGGATGATTCCTGGAAAGTGTCTTTATTTTCCAAAAAAATAGCTCTCTTCTTGCCTGGAAATATGATGGACATGTGTATGGATCCATCAAAATGGGTGCTTTTCCAATTTCCCTTAGTAATTGCTTTTCCTCCTTTCCCTCATGGTTGTTATATTGTCATCCCTTATTTATTTTTAGTAAAAATATGCACAGTCAATATAAAACCATAATAATGGATAAGGTAGAAAGGTATGACTATATTCTCCTTTAACTTTCAAAGTTGACAAGCATCGCAAAACTCCCCATCATCCTAATATCATTTGACTCCCCATCCCACTCTATTTCTTGACAAGCGGAATTATCTGTTTAGACAAGATAAAATAGATAATGCATGTATCTCATATGGAGAGAGAGAGAGAGAGAGAGAAAATGACCTAGTTATATCTTTTTCTCAATCCCTCTCATCCATTTTCCAACTGATGCTTTCCCCTCTATAAAACATTATTTCCCTAAATTTCCAAAGAGTCTCTGCACACGTCACCGGATAAGAACAAACATGAATAGAAGGAAAAAAGCGTCAAATGAATAATTCAACTTGACGTATTAGAACACACCGGCAGAATAGATTGTGCATATATATTTCCACGTAATTTAGCCAGCCTACATAAAACTGGATTAATTTATAACATATTGATTCTCAACGAACATCCACGGTCATATAGTTCCCATTCCTAAATTTTCTATTGTTCTTCAGGGACCAATATGATGAACAAAATATGAAGGCTTTATCAAACATTGTTTCCAAAAAAAAACATTCTCAATAACAATAAACCTACCACCGGCATAGTTGATAGTTAGTTTTTTCTCAGAAAAAAGTGACCCTTGTCTGCACCAAAAACAAAAAACTACAATAATAACAGGCTTTACTATAATTATAACATTCCTCCTCATCCCTTCCCTACTTCCAAAAAAAAGTATTCAATGAAGAGACAAAAAAGTATAAATTTTTTATACCCGATTTGACCCACTATTTCATTACACATGCATCCCCCTCAATATAACATGACTCTTGAATTATGCAATAGCCCAGCTGTGTGCTGCTATGTACTATGTACTTATTGAGAGAATTCTCTCTCACAATAGATGATAAAGTTATAAGGATAATCAAAGGCTTCTCAACTGAGGCAATAATGATTGCAATGTTGCACCCGAAATGTGGCTGCGGGTGCTTTTTATGCCGGTAGTTTCATTTTCATCATCATCATCATCATCATCATATCTTTACTAAAATGCTGTCTTTCAGATAAAAAATATCCTTCTAGCTTTTTCTCCTTATCATCTCCGCTCCACTACTCATTACATCCTTTTACTCTAACTTCATCCTGTAGAAATAATTGAGGGGATGTTAGGCAAGGTTGAAGCCGCCTTAGGATATCTCTAATAAACTCCTTCCTTCAGGAATACATTTGCACAGATCATTCCTAATAATAATAAAAAAAGTCATATAGCCAAAAACTCTTCATCTTTTTCCCCTTTCTGCATTTTCTGCAGGATTGTAAATTATAAGAGTTTTTTTTGTTTTAAAAATAGGACTCAAATGCATTGCATGGCTTCAAGCCAAAAGAAACCAGGGAGTATAAACATTTCTCAAAAAAAAGTATATCCCGTCTCATATATCCTTATTTCTTGTATATAAAAATATTTCAGCTTTCATCACTCATCATGATGCATATTACATAACTCCCCGCATACTCCCACATGTGCACAGGATTGACAAAGCATAAGAAAAAAATGTCTGTATTTAATATACATATACCTACAGAGGTTATAGGAGGAGTTATTTTTTTCTATAATTATTTTCGCAATTCATTTCACATTCCCCTCATCCACCTCCCATTTCCTTTTGTGCAAGCTGACTATATCGCTCTAATTACGAAAACACGATTCATTTTTGATATCTCAAGCTGGCTCCCTTTGTTAATATATAATTGCTCTGTAATTGACTCAAATGCGCATTATCTGGAGGAGTAAACAAGCAAGGAAAATATATTTTTTAGGTCTTTCTCCAACTTTCTTCTTGAGAGGGAATTTGGGTATTTAATAAGTAAGCAGAGTACGCAATAAAACATACTGCGTATTTATTCTACTTTCTCCAAAGGACAACAAACAGCACGCCTTTCTCTCTTTTATACAATCATCTCAGGGATGATATTGATTGAGAAAGTTAACTTGACTTGAAAGTTGGTGGTGAGTCAGCAACGTTACAGTATTAACGAGAGAAAAGAAAGGCCTTTCTATTTTTATAGTCGAGACAACCATTTCCTTCTCAATTTCTCATCCTCTTCCTTTTCTCCCCATTTCCTTCAAAACATCTTCACTATTTTCACTCCAGACTTGAAATTAACGTTGTCATTTGACTTGTAACTTTCTCTCCCAAAAAATAATTCCTGAAGGAAGCTTCCTCTTGCCAGCTGGATAAAGGTAAAGAAAAGCCGGGGGAATTTGATTAAATTACTGTTAAGACTCTAGGAATATGACATGAGTCAACAAAAACAGTAGTGTCCTTTATGCCCCCAAAGGAGACTAAAAAACGGTTAGCCTTGTCCTTTTTTTGGCAAAGCGTAAACTTCTAAAATTCCAGGTTGATTACTTCTTTAATACGTAACTCCACGGGGAAAGTGATTATTTAGGAATCCTAAGCTAAAATAGCTAAAAGGATGAGCACAATTGTACACACAATATTCGTTTAAAACCACAAGCGTTATATATAATTCAAAATGTGTTCTCCTCTTATACCCTTGTTTTTTTCTACAGCTTCAGGGGCAGAGAAAGTAGAGAAAGGTGTAGTAAAAGTTTTTTTAAGAGCATTAAAAATCGTTAACATTACGCCCAACTAGGTATAAATACCACCCAAGTTGAGAGTGCCAACCTGAACGCTTTTATTTTAGGGGATTTACCTTATAAAGGAAAATCCTTTAATCCTCATTGCATATAATACATGCGGGAGCTTTCCAATCCAATGACAGCTTTTCTTTTGTTCAACTCATGTTAGCTGGAAAATAGGTGTTATGGTCTATGTAGATAAGTTTATTTTCATTTTGAAAAGAGAAAAATGTCAGTCTTTCCTTTCTCAAGTTTTTGTTTCACTTTCTTATCAGTACTAGCCACTCTGGAGAAAATTCATGCTTGTTTTCAAACTCAACATGAGTGAAAGTTGTTCAATGTCGTCGCTTTTAATTTGGTGCTTACGTTTTGAAGGATTCTGATTAGAGGTTTAGCTGGAGAAAAGTCCAATGAGACGGAAGAGGGCCGGTGATGACAGTCATTTTCCAATTTATCCTCGGTCTAAAGCGATTTCCTAATCACATTAGGGCTCACTAATGTTCTTAATTTGTGTACAGGGACGGAAGCTCCCTTTTATTCGGGAAACTATTCAAAAAATATTTCCTGGGGAAAGCGGATCTATTGGGATTGTCAACTAGGGAAAGTTATTTGAGGAGATGCACATTGTTGTAAATACAGTACATTTATAGGGATCACATCACATTGAGTTTTTTTCAAAAGTAGAGCACGCTTTTTGGGAAGCTCTTAATTGAATTCGTTAATGTTGAGTAGAGTAGAAGGAAAATGCGTTGTATGGTTCATTTCCCTTTATTGATGTGGTGGTCTATAGGGAAATAACTCTTGAGGAGAAAGCACATAAGATTTTTGTGCAAACATTTTCTAACATGACATGAGTATACAAAAAGTTGTTGATAAATTCTCTAACATGGGAAGGCTTGTATGTATATTTTACAGAGAAAGGTTCATGGTCTACTCAGCCAAGCATAATAAAATGGTAATTGTATCATTTACGGTTGTCACATGTTTTTACGTGGTCATTTTGGCTTCATGGGTGATCCATTATTGACAAGAGTTTAAGGAGAAAAAAGGATTGCATGACGTTTTTTATTTCCCTTTTGTCCTGATGAGCATGAGTTGATTGGAACGTGGGATTGGTCAAACTTGACAAGAAAAAAATTGTTCGTGTCGGGGTTTTTTCGTTCGTGACGGAATTTTTTCTTTTCCAAGAGAAAATACGTATTTTGTGAAATTGACAATGTATGATGGATATTTTTGGAGAAAGCTGGAATTAAATAAAACGAGACTGTCTTAAAACTTTGACTAGACTTTCTCTGTCATTTTCTCTTCTCGTTTTTTCAACATGCAAACTTTCACGTCTTAGCTTGAGCGATTACAAAAAAAACTCTCTGTATATTTCATCACCCTAGAGTGTTGAGAGTGACGTAAACAAGATCAAAATGGGTCTCATCCAATGAAAATTTCATTCATTCTCAAAATGTAATTTTCTCCAAATGAAGTGCATCGAACTGTAAGTCTTTACTCTTAATTTTAATCAAGTTTACAAAAACGAGAGAAGGCAAGAGAAAGCTTTCCAAGAAGAGGAATTTTTACAAGGGAAAATAGGATCAAGATCAAACCCAATAAAACATCTTAAATTTACGACTCTACTTTCCAATCTTGTTTACAAAACCTGCCCTGATTCCTTCCTTTCACTCGGGACAATCCTCTCTGTCAATTTTCTCCCTGGAAGTATGCAAATGACGGAGAAAATAATGAGATCGGAAGTATAATCATTAGATTCTCCACAGGAGACTTGTTTCCACCTATGGAAAATTAATACGGATATAAACGAGACCATCAGTGTATATAATATTCTTTCCAATTATCTAACGGATTTTCGGATGCTGAGCTTTTAAAGAGCTCTTTGCAAATGCAGGGTTGTATTCACTTTTCATTTCTTGCTGTTTCAGCTTTCCCCTACGTTAAAAGAGAAAGCGTGGAACTTCATTGAATTTTCAGTGAAATGTAAATGAGCACTTTTTCCTCGCCTAGTGTGCTTCCAAGAGAAAATAATAGGCTCCTTTCTCTCCCTACTTTTCACTTTGTTGTGCAAAACAGGATCTCCAAACAGGATGAAATGAGCTTCACTTTGAAATGCTCGTGGAGTTCAGGCTGCTTTTAGAACTCTGAAAATTTTCTCCCAGTATTGCCAACTCTTTATTAATATCTATGCTAAAAGGAGTAACCAACTAGTTTCAACTAGTTCAAATTGAAACAAGCTGTTGTATCTGCTCTACTTGTGATAACGAGACAAGGGCCGCCAACGAAGATAACCTTGAAAGTCAGCATAATTTACTTGTGTCTCTAATTCTATTAAATATTATTGTTCTCGAGCTGTGCCCACTTTCACTTTGAAATACTATTTTATCAAATTGGCAATAATCCTCAATAGCTTGGCTCCTTTACAAGGTCTCTTTACAGGGTTTGTGGAGTTTACAACTTTTATTAAAATAGTACATTATGTACAACATGGATTGTAAAAGTGGTGAAAGGAAATAGCTTTCTCTGTAAACTCTTTTCTCTTACAACGCACACAACGGGAATGAATCCCACAGGCAATTAACACAACTTGCGTTACCTGAGTTTCTTGAGAATTGGGGAAATTTTGGGGAAAGTTTTGGTCGGGGAAATGTGTTTTGGGTTTTGTTCACACACCAATTTTACTTCTAAATTTAGGCAAAAACTTCTAAAAAAACCAGAAGGGTTTCTTCATTGACACAAGTGTAATTAAAGGGATGCATACAATACTTTCACCAGACAGGTAAAAGATAAAGGCAAACTAGACAAAAATATTCCAGGAAAAAGAAAGTTCATTTGTTTGATTCATTATTTACTTTTTCCAAGGAATGCTGGTGGAGTCAGGAAATTACACAAGTAATTTAGGAAATAAGCTAAAACCTCCAACTTTCCCCATTTCTTTCCAGTTACATGTCAAAAGAGAAACGGAGAACGACATAATTATGCATTTCTAATGAACTCCCGAACGAGTCGAGACGGTTGAAAACACTTCAACCTTTTCTTTATGCATCAATCTTTCTCGACAAATGAAAGCAAACATTTCTAAACGAATTAACTTTCAATGTGTTTACCTTCACTAATGTCGTTTTACCTCCACTTTTCTTTATCCACAGTATTGTAGAGCTTTCTCTTTCAAAAATGTTAGAACGGGGTAATTTTAGGGGAAATGAGTGCTAAAATGGGATAAAAAGACAATTTTAGCGTTGCATCCAAACACCTTCTAGCTTTTGATATCCCAACAATTTTCAAGTCCTTTTTTTCAGTCAATTACACCACTTATTAAGTGGAGCAAAAGGGTCCACAATTTTCCGTTTCTTTTTCACCCGGAGAAAGTGAGTAAGCACACAATTTCCATGAAAAGTAGTCCACCATCTATAAAGCGACAGAGAGAAACTCTCCAGTTCTCAAGACAAGAGTAAAAGTCAAGGTAGAAATATCTCGTCTGGAGAAAATTCATGCATTTTTTATCTCCTCTGGAATTATTTGGTGAGTGAATGAAGGAGAAAATAAATGAAGTGGTAGCTTACACCAAAAAATGGAGAGAGAGAAAAGAGGTGAAAGTCAGTGAAAAATATGTTCTTTCTCCAACACGAAAATTTCAGAGAAAAACAAGTCGCAGAAAATAAACACACATACCTACAAGACACAAAACCAACAAGAAAACTTTATTTTCTTCAAATTCTCAACTTCCGTGAAAGAAAATTGGATAAAGTTTCTTTTTATTTTTTTTACTCCGGACTCCGGATCATTTATAAATTTGTACATCTACACGCAATTTTCCAAGAAAAATACATGACTAGATTTCTTCAGAAAAATATACATAAACCTTTTCCCATCATCACCAACTTTTTTCCTCTTCAAATAATAGCATTGAGATTAGAAAAGAAAACATGGTGAAAGTGTACGTGCACATTTGGAAAGTAAACATATGTACACACTGTGCTTTTTCCTGCTCTCAGTCACTCACTCTCTGAAAAAAGAAGGATCCACCTGGTTTTTATTTTCTCCAAAAAATCCAGACCTTTAACCGTCCATGCCTTTTAATCTAGAAAAACCAGAATGGTTTGGTCCACACATATGCATGCATAAGGTTGAATGGAAATCCTTGTAAATCACCATCTGCCTCAGACAACCCCTTTTTACACTACACTATAATTTTCCTCTAGCTTTCTCCTATTGATTCTTATAATACTTTCCAAAATCCTATATCCATTCACATTATATGTATACCCCTATGGAGAAAGTATTGAGTGATACTTGAGTAAAGAGGGATAGTTCTCGTTGTTGTAACTCGTGTGGGGAAAGAGGAGAGGTTAGCTGAGCTGAACTACAATGACAAAGTTGCCAATCGATACTGCTTAATAAACCATTAGTGGTAGTTCGTCGTTGTTAGTTTTACCAAAGGGTTGTGTGTGTGTACACGTTGAGAGACTCCTGTTGTGGGAATGTCGACAGTATTTTTTAAATACACACACATGCTCATTGTATCGAGAAGGGAAAACACAGGTGGAAAGCAGTTATGCTTGCTTTATGCTGTCATTACTAGCCAAATTATTGTGTTATGGTTGGCTATCCACATTCCTATATAAGTTTGTGGCTTTCTCCCACTTTTACTCCTTGTGAAATTTTATCACAAGGTGGTGTAATATGTATGCTCAAGTATATTTTTTATGAAGAGATGAATCAAACATGTACTCTCTTTGTGTGTGCGGCTACAAACCGACATCATTTCCGGAAGCTTGCTTTTTCTCTTGGTTGACGCACAACTGAGGAGCGTAGGAGTTTGCAAGAAAAATGTGGGTTATGAACGCACATCCTGTAGGATATATGGGGACATACGATGAAATTCATATTGACTGTGAATTAAGTCACCAGGCTTGAGAATCAATTTACAAGTTACATACGCTTGGTGGGTTTTTGAAAAGATTTTTCATTGGGAGGCTAGCTTGAGGTTAAGTAATAATATGGTTGGGATTTTCTCGAGGCTTTTTTGGTTCAAGGGGTTTTGCATTATGCACCGTGAAAGTGAGAGAGAAAGGAGGGCTTATGTCTTGGAAAACAATTTATATGGATATTTTATTATCTCTGGGAGAAATCTCTGTAATGTGGAGAAAGGTGGGGAGAGGAGTTACAATAAAAATTTATTGGTTGATTGCCATCGCCTGTGGAAAATTTACAATTCCATTGGATCTTTTACTTGAAGGGAAAAATCTTTACTTTCTCTTAGCTTTCTTTTCCCTCAGAGAAAAAAGTAGAGAAAATGAATTAGTTTATTACAAACTTTTCCATTCTTTTTAAATAGTCTGAGCATCCCCAACCCTCAAGGTTTACAA
Source organism: Sinodicranocentrus sp. ZH6 (assembly GCA_027743935.1). NCBI lineage: Eukaryota > Metazoa > Arthropoda > Collembola > Entomobryomorpha > Entomobryidae > Sinodicranocentrus > Sinodicranocentrus sp. ZH6. The sequence goes on from JAHZNA010002127.1 coordinate 58,859, forward strand.
CTCTTTAAGACTTACTAGTTCCCACAAATCCTCCATTTCACTGCTTTTACCGAGAAAAAAGAAATTCTTAAAGAAATCCTTTCTCCATCAGGTCCATTAGCTTAGCTTAAGGAGACACCTTAGCTTTTTCTGATGACTTGTTTCCGTTGGAAAATAAGATATTTTTCTCCTTATACTTTCACTTGACTTGTGATACCTCCCACTTGAAAAGTATCTTGTTCCATCATCCGCGAAAGGACAACTTGTAAAAGTGATATTAATATAGTGTCTCATTCTGAGAAGAAACCTGGAGGCTGTACACAAGGATACATTTTTTATCTTGACTTTCCCTTACTTTTACCTCCTTTCCCCTGCAGAACTACATAATGTCAACGTCTACCTTGTGTACATCCGTAGTGGGCACAACGTCTTGTGCCATTTAATTTTCTACGGATTCCAACCAGGTAGCATGTTAGAAGGTGGGTGGTCATGCTAGCAGCGAGTATTACATATCTAGTTTTTTTACATGCTCGGTTGAAATTGAATACAAAAGATGAACTGGAGTCAGGTTGCTTTCTCAAAATGAAATAAGATGAGCTCATGGCTTATAATCCAAATTGTTATGCTGGAGAAAGTCCATTTCTCGAGAGAACCTATAATATCGAATGATAGATGTAAGCTTCCAAAAAACTATTAGAGAACATCACTCCATAATTTCGATATTGACATGAGAGGATACAAGTTATGCTGAGCTGAAGAACATTTCTTTATAACCATGTGGAAAATATAGAGCATAACATTTTGCTCAGACTTCTTTACAAGATGGGATTCCCATTTCCTGGAAATTATGCACATCAAAATAACATGCAAGATTTTCTAACAGAGAATGTTTCCTTTGGCTAAAGAAAGGGGAGGGAAAAGACACCAACTTCCGATTTCTATTTTCCCCTTCACCGAACTGGAAGTGAGCATAGATGTTTGGGAAAGTACATGAGTTAAAATGGCATGGAGAAAATTTAGCCTACAAAAGTAAAAGGTTTTGAAACGATAAATGTAATCCTGCTTTCCAACCTTATTGAAATTTGTTTTTAAAGAAATATTCCAGATTAATAAAAACCCGAAAACCATATCGCACACGGAAGAAAGTCATTGTGAAGCTGTCCATTACAGAAAATGTAAGCTATCACACTTTTCAAGTTTACCCTTCAGATTGAAAAGAGACTTTTTACGTATTACAATTTTTTTCTCTATAAAACGGAAGTTACACAAGTGTGGACACACGCTGTGTGCGGTCTCACTATTTTTTATGGGTAGACGACTTTCCATAAATCATTCATCCTTCAAAAAGCTTCCTTGTAATTTGAACTTTTCTAGTTACATTTGTAGAAAATTATTTCAAGTGGTTTTTTGTGTCCAAGAAAGAAACCCAAAACGGAAGGCTTTCTCCAAGATTTTCATTTCTTAATGGTTTATCCAGCTGCTTTTCACGGATGAGAAGGTCTGAGCAAATATTAAAGATATACGAACTAATTACTTTAGAGAAAGTTGGGTCAGTATTGCCTTTCCCTATCCATCTTCTTTCCCTTGCATACATACATCAATGTTTCAATTCTGAAATAGGAGAAAGGATTAATTGCGAAAGGGGAAATTAGCGAAACTGCTTCTCTTTTGCGAAACATCGCGTTTCATTTCAAATGAGTGGATTCAAGCGGAAAAAAGTTTGCCCATAAATAAACTAATTTGAGCAGCGAAGCGCAAGCTATAAATATTGCTTTCTCTTCCATCGGCCAAATTATCTTTTTGGAATGAAGTAGGGTATATCTAAAACATGTAAATTACATTACCCTATTACCCACCATCCACTCAATCATTTTCGGTGAAAGCGGATTTACGGATATTTTCAACCAATTAAGCAATAATGGACTTGAGTGCTATTTCCTTTTTGAATTTTTAACCAACCCCAACTTTTTTCAAGGAGAAAGCTCCCCTCGATCTGGAGTCTAATGTTCTTGAATAAAAAAACACATCAAAAACGTTATTCTCAATAATTGCCATGTTGCCGTCTCGTCTACAAAAAGTGTGTCAAAAGTAATCCAACACGGATGGGAGCATAACCTTGATTTTCTCCAGACGGAACATAACGCATCATTTTTACAAGCCTTGCTAAGAATGTTTCCCCTATATATCTCTGCCAGACACTAATTGCCACTTTGGCTGACGCGCTTTCTCTCCTAAACTTTTACTATTTTTTACGTCATAATTTTCCCTTTGTTTTTTGTGGAGAAAGGTGGGTGTTCAGCCAGAGAATCATTATTAATGACATTGTGCAATATTCATTATAAAAACTCAAATCTCCTTCCCCTCCAGCCTCCAGCCTTTCCGGTCTAATAAATCATGTAAAAAATTCAGCCTAATAATTTAATGGAGAAAGTAACTTAATTTTTTTACATCTTTCCTCCCTTCAGATTCATTATCCTCCGGAAGACACTATGGCCACCACAAGAGAAGCCACGAGGGCAGACTCAACAGAGAAACTTTTACAACCAGAAGTTTTGCCCGTGCCGAAAACAACCAACTCAGGCTACTTCAGTGACACCGAGTGTGCCACCCAAACTCGAAACCGGATCCCGTTAGGATTGTGCGTTCAACAAACAGCAATATCAACCCCATCCGCGTCAATATCAGTGGACGAGCCACCTATCATGATTTCAACGGACGATGATCCAGAAAATGTGCAAGTGTTGTTAGGTCGAAATCCGAATTTTGATCATACCACCCGTGGCGCCAGCATGGATAGTTCAAGCCACACAGTTCACGACGTCGAACTCACCTTAGGTACTGCAAGTGCTTCCCATTCTTTACATTCTTCAAGTACCGCTATGGCCACTTCCGGGGGAGGGGGGTCTGGAGGGGTACATTTTGAAAGAGGTGGATCCTTCCCTGGCCATCCACATTTGCATGATCCTTCTTGCAAGCATAGATACGACAGGTAAAGTATACCAATCTTGTACAATTGATCTAGCATTTTTTATTCCTTTCTCTTACGGAGAAAGTTAGCATTTCACCTGGCACAACTTTCCCTACAAAAAATGTATTAGCTAGATAGGGGAGAAAAAATGTAAAATGAGAAAATCCATATTGGATTTTTATTCTCAAGTAAATTCCTATCAACATGAAAATTCTCATTCAATATTTAACTCAAATTGCGAAAAAGATGGGTTAGCTGAAGAAAAAAATTGCCCTTTTCTCTCAAATCGTTTTCCCTTCCACATAGGTACATTTTATTTTATCGTGTACACTTACTACACACACACACACACAAATAGATTGAAATTTCCAACAAGAAAATTTAATTTGATGATTCCAGCCTTTTTTAAAAAAGAAACTACGGCAAACAAATGTTTGCAGTTCATTTTCAACTCTCAACTAGCTACCTTCTCATTTTCCTTTTCGTGTGTATTCTCTCACTTCATTATAAAGTGTACTGGTGAAAGTGAAAGTGTCTGTACATATATACAATGAAGCTGTACACTTTTCTTCACCTGCACTCTCCAAATTGTCGGTTTACACAAGACTCGGAAGATTTTAATGAAAGCACTTTCTAAACTTGCCAATTCACTCTACCTCTATCAACATCTTGAGACGGCAAGAAGTTTTCTTCATTTTAGGCATGTATATAAATTTTCATTCTCACTTTCTCTCCATATTCCAAGCTAAACACGTCAAACCTCTTTCGCCTCCACCTACATCTTTTTTAAAAGAGGATCACATTTTCCACCAAGCTTCTCATAAATCCCAAGACTCCCTCATCAACGATAGAAAAAAAGGGTTATAATCTGAGATTTTTTACACGCTCTGCACAACCTCTAGCTTTATCAGAAAAAAAGTTTCCTCCATTTTATTTTTAGCAAGGACAGACGGAAAAGTAGAGGATTTTTTATTTATAAAAATCCCAACTTTAATTTTCTCCTGAGTTTGCTTCTCTTTTTACTTTCTTCTTGTGTATATCTAACAAACTAACAAAAAAGAAAGCAGATTTTTATAATTTCTTCCCTTTTCTTGCCGTGTTCTCCTTTTATTTTTGTTGATTGGGTTTTGTATATATGTAAACTATTTTGTTCAGGTATCTCGCTCCATCAGGAAGATATGGACGATGTGAGCATTCTCAAACTTTGCAGGAGGCTCAATTGTCACGAAACGCCTCGAGAGACAGTGTTCATTCAATTCATCTGACAGAAAGTGGGCCTTTGGCTATTTCCACTGCTTCTGGTACCGCCGTCGTTATTCCGGTCTCTGGGTTACACGCCAAAGACCCAGCTATTCGGAGACAGCACTCTCAACCTGAAAGCTCTTGCATGTACTGTAACACACACAGGTACATGTATGTGATTTCCTATATCTATTTTCTCTCACTTTCTCTAACCCCTCTTTCTCCAATTTCACTTTGTATCTCTCTGTGTGTCTTTTATTGCTTTTATTCTACTTGTGAAAAAAATATCAACATCTTCTAGAGCATAAAGGAAATCTGGAGAAAATCCACTTGCAAATAACTCGTCTCAAAATTTCTCCTCGAGAAGGTAGATTTTTGTAAGGGGTGAATTTTTGGTGTACGTTTTATGTATACGTGCTTATATTTTCTACTTTCCAATTCGTAAAAATAAAATGCTCGAATATTCATGAAAACTTTGGGTCACTTTCACCCATGAATTTCCATTACATTGAATGCCCCCTCGTATATTTTTACTGGGCTACAAGCCCATTTCCCATTCTTTCCTTGTATCTTGTAAATGGATATGACGGGGGAAAGTCATAAAAACCAAATAATCCTAGGTATACACCCCATATCCCATGAACAACTGGAGAAAATAGAGAATAAGAAAAGAAAGAAACTTCAAATATGACAGGCTCTTTTCTTCAGCTAGATTTCCCACATTTTTATTTTACTACCTGCTACGTGCGTATGAATAATATTTTACTTATATTCGTGTGTGGCCAACTCAAGTCATTTTTAAATATAAATCCATATAACACATGTATAACTCACATTCATCCTTAATTTAACAATCTCTGTAGAAAAAAATTGTGCAACTAGATATTATATGCAAGTGTAAAGTATCTCTCAAGAGACTCCTTCAAAAAAATCCCACTTTCACCAGAGAAAACTTGCAATCATTTCTCTTGTCATTGCTCAACATTTCTCTTTAAAAAAATGACAATATTCATCTACTACCTTTCCCCCTCCTATTTCTCAAAAGTTGAACTTTCTCCGACAAAAACGTATGCATATTTAATAGCAACATTTCTCCAAATGTAAAACCCCGACAGCACGTGGAATGATGGGAAATACTTTTTTCTCTGGAAAATATATACACTCTATATTCTACATATAGGGATGAGGTCACGGACAAGGAGTGAGGTTATTTCCTTGTAAAACATCTAATGGCTCTTGATAGTGTGTCATAAAGTTAATAGCAAAATGCTCAGAATACAAAAGAAGGGATTTTACTTTCTTAAGAGAAAATAATGCGGAAAAAAGGTGCAGGCTCTAGGTGACTTTCTCCATTCCAGAGTATTTCGTGGGGAGTGAAGTGAAACAAAATGGAAAATGACTTGACATGACAGTCATGTTCTGAAAAGGAAACAAGGCTGTAATGGTATTTTAATGCATATAACTTTTCACTCTTACAATGCTACACAGATTTCCACGTGATGAGCTCAACATCATGGTAGCCATCATCGGCATCATCTCTACGTATTTTTATTTGTTAAAAGAGGGGGAGAAATAGGTAAAGAAAATTGAAAAGTGTTGAGAAAGAATATAAACTTTTAGAAGGATTACTATCTCGCGAGAATAAATGTGGGAAATGAAGTGAAAACAGTATTTCCATTATTGCCCTTTCTCTCCTTCAAATTGGATTAGGAGAACGTGCTCAGTAATGAATTGCTTTTGAAAGGGACTCTCTAGTCTTTAAAGAGATGGCAAATGGTGAGCAGTTGTGAATAAAAACAGGGTTTTTCTCATTAACGAGAATTGTGTTGGATGCAAATGGAAGCATCCTCTGAAATCAGTCAAGCAGAGAAAGTCTTTTCAGCGGAAGGTCTCCATTTTTAATTCTGATTGAGAGCGAGCTGTTCAATGAAATTCATCTTGTAATCAATGCTCCACATCTTGTAGTCATTTATATGTGTCAAGTGTCTTATTCATTTTGGATTTCTATTCACTTGCAAAATTGTTGTGTATCGTGCTTCTAAAGTATTTATTCAAAAAATTTCTATTTCCGTTTTTTCTTCTCCCTCTCATGCTTGTATATATTTAGCTCCACTTCGTTACGACATCTCCGACCAGACGCTGGAGAAGGGATTGCAGCAATAGCAGCAGATTCTTTAAGGTTTAATGGAGCTATTCGCCAGTTTAAACAAGTGAGTTCATTTTATGTATTGATTTCTTTATTGCTTTCTATCATGAAATATGACAAATCGTATGAATTCCATCGCTTTGATGTAATCAAAATTAGGGGAATTGTTTGCAGACATGAAACACAACTATGCTTCGTTATGAAAATGTTTGCTACTTTTTATGGATTCGTGTTACGTACCTAATTTTTTTTTGCGCATTGCATTCATCATGCTGGTGATTTAATTGGAAACGAATCAAATACCATCTAACGGGTTATTCCTGTTTTAAGAAAAAAATACGAATTCTTTACGGCGTTAAACCTCTTAGATGACGTTACCTTGAATTAATTTTTAAATCAACATGTGTGAAAATTTTTGGGTTCCCGACAAAAAACTGTTGTAAATTCTGAAAATAATTATGCATTAGTTTAGAAACTAAGTGTGGATTTGGTCATGATCGGAATGAAGAGAATTGAGAGTCTTCATGTGTGTCAGTTAGCAATAAACTGCCTGGATCCTGCTTTATCTGCTGCGGAGGGCAGGTTTTATTCTTAAAGTTTAAATACATAACGGCGTCCTTGCGCTACATCAATTTAGAAACCTTGTTACGCACAAACTAGAATTTTCTGTTTATAAGTATTCCATAACTAGTTAGTCCAATGTACAGCAAAGGCATAATTTAAAACTTCCCATAACTTTTGCCTTTGTTTTAAAAAATTTGGATTGCACAATACTTTGAGTTCCCATGATTAACTATAAAAGTTATTTTTAAATATCTAAAAATCAAGTCCACTCAGGGAAGTCAAGTTGTTTTATATGGTAACAAACACTTCAAGACAAATGTCACATGTACTACTACAACATAAAATTAATATTTGCGTCCAAATCTAGCCCATTTTTTAGCCATTACCTCCCTCAACTTTACTTCTGTAGTTGACAAATTCATGTTCACAAAACTACGAGGAAAATCAGCAAGAAAGATAAGCTTTATAAACACAATAGTAGTACTCAATGGTTATAGCATAGACACGATTAGTTGTAGTCCCGATAAAATTGTAATTGTTCTACCGATAGATTCTAGCCCAAATTGCGCGTCCGGATTATGTGCAGATGGCGATTAATCGCCTACCATAGTAATTCGTTTGAATCCACGATCAGTAAACTTTAGTTGTCATTAGATATCGTCGTCGTTGAATCAGATTTTTGGTTCTTACCATAATTTTAGTTTCCGCCATATTTTGCAAACTTATTTTTAAATATGTGACAATCATCCCCAATCGTAATTTCAGTTCAATTTTTTGCCTATTGAGAACCTACATTCTTCGCAGTGGAATTACAAAAATATAACATTAATATTGGCGTAGAAATCTATCACATTTTTTATATATTTCCTCGCCAAATTTTCCTACTGCAGACCAATGTTCACAAAACTGCCAGGAAAATCATCAAGAAAGATAAACTTTACAAAACAAAATACATCTATTCTCCAGAATTTTACCACCACAACCTTTGTCAGCAAAAAAATGGACCACATAAAAACATCCCAATCTTTTCTACCATCATACATGTAAATTACACAATAGGAGGAGCCTCCTAACCCCAAAAAGGATTTTTTACGAGGATGAAAAACACATTTGGGAAAAGTGGGATTTGCATATTTTCTTTTTAAAATCCCTCCTCATAGCTTTACCTCTCAAGGATCCTTTGTTTATCCACATTTCTTTCAAGCAAGGTGAAAAATCTTTAAAAACAATATTCATTCTTGTGAAACATAATTGACATAACGAGAGCACCCTCTTTTGGCCAAAATTTTACTCAACCACGAGACCAGGATTATAAGACTATTCTTGTCTGCAAAATCTCTTGCGTCCAATTTCCTCCTCTGCTTTTCTTTTTCCACACGAACTCACGTTTCCGGTTACAAAAAACTGGATACATAGTTCTCTTTAAAATGGAACATTCATGCTCAACGACCATTAAAAGTTTTTTAATTACAAATGATTTATCACCCTTCTCCTCCCCAACATGCAATGCTGCATCAACTGCAGTTTTTTTGAAGCTGCACATTTGCACAATTTTAAGAACCGCGTCATAATTACATAGTTGCATGTAGGCAGGTCAGAAGAGAAAAACGACAAAGCATTAAAATCCCATTATTAAATAGAGCAACTTCAACAGCAGCCACACTCCACAAATTCCTAACGAGATCCTCATCAGTACAAAAATCTGGAGAAAACTTTACAGTTTAAAAAATTTGCATAATAACATGCGAACCATTTATTTCCCATAATATATATTTTTTATTCTCTTCATATCCCAAGCTAAAATCTCTCTTGCCTTTTTGGGACCTTTTTTTGCTCCTTGCAATAATATTTATTTTTCTGTAGACATAATGCCCCATGTGTGGAATATATGTAACCTTGAAACTTTTTCGAAATTGACCATTGTGTAAGTAATTCCCGTTACTTAGTTGTCGCTACATTTTCCAAAGACATTAGTCCGAAGACAATTTTTTTTCAAACTTGGGAAACTTTTTGGCACACTTTTGACCGCCTTTTTTAACACCCACCCTCAAATATTTTGACAAGAACCTCAAGCCAGCCTATGTATTTTGTAAAATAATTACCCGTATAGCTATGTATGATAGTGTGTAAATGATGTGAATTTAAACTGTTGTACCAAATTACGTGTGAAAATTAACCTACAATTTAACTATAATTATGTAAGAACGTTTTTTTGAAAAAACCTTGTAGTTTCCAATAGTTTGTTTAGTATATTTAGCTATCTGTGTACAAAAATATTTTTCCTCAGCCTCGCGTCTCCACTAAATTTCAACAAAACAAAAACTACTAGTTTATAACACATTTTAATCTACTCTTCTAATCTTCTATCCTTGGCAAAAACTTGATGATGGTAAAAAAGATTAATGATAATTTGCACGATAATATTTTTTATTGTGTTTGTTGTGTCTCCTCAGCATACTTTGCTTCTTAACCCTTTAACTCTGGCTCAGAGTCGACGTACTCGTTTCCGCCGCGCCTATACAACCGAAGCCACTGGAGAATCTGAAACCTCAAGGGTACTTAATTTCACGTCAAACGTGGCAAAAACGGTTCGAATACATGTTCATTTATTTTTCATTTAGTAAAATTTGACAAAACAAAATCACCATATTTTATTACAATATAACTCACTTTTTTATTCTCAGCACTATTTATACAATTTTAATGACACAATTGAATGCCACTTGTAATCACAAAGATTTTTTGATTTCCAGCACATTTTATTTTTCCTCATAACTTGCACTCGTATCACACTATTTTATTTAGTACGTGCCACTCTGTATACTGTAGACGGAAGAAAGCCAAAAGAGAAAGTAAAATTCTCTAGAGAAAGCTATGTAATAAGTAGTTTGTAATTATGTAAAAGTTCTCAATGCATTTGTTGCTCGCTCTCATCATATTGCCTGGAGCGCTAAAAAAACACAATGTATTTGTAAAAGTGTGTAGTAAGTAGAAAAAAAAAGAATAAAAAAAATCAAACTGGTGTATAGTCAGAGATCCTATTTACAGTAGAATGGGGTAACACAAGTGCATTGGTTCAGAATTTAATGGATGATTGTTTAAAATGTTACTA